>LTAE01006701.1:2955-55776 GCA_001647135.1 Pontederia paniculata
CACACACACACACAAATATATATATACACACATATATATATATATATATATATATATATATATATATATATTGAAAGGAAAATAATAAATATGTTATTATTATTCCTTAAGAATATAAATTTTATTTTCTAAAAAATATTACCTTTCATAAGTAATTTAAAATTATGTTTTGCCACTTTTATGAGATGGAAGAAAAGGAAAATAATAAATATTGGACTTTCGAAGTAGAAGCCCATTGGGCCAACAAGTATTAATAAGAAAGATCAAACCCAGCAGAATCCATGTGTTTTTAAGTCATCATTGTTATTACCTCATTTCTATTGTTTGGGTGTTATATTAATGACTTGAGGAATGGTTCGTCTTCCTTATCAGTTCCTTGCTTATAAATTGCATGTCATTTATGAATTTCTCTGCATTGGCAACAATTTTTTTCTGGACAGTTACATTTAAATATTTTTTTAATTATTTATGCATATTTACTACACACAAAAAATAATAAAAAAATATGTATGATTTATAGTAATATAGAAGGACACTTTTCGAATTATTAAGATGTTGAAGTTATAGTGTAAACAAATATATTATTTCCACAATGTATGATCAGTCAGAGATAATTACCCATCATAATATGTAATTAATTGACTAAAACTAGGAGCAATTTTAGTAACAATAATTAATCACTATGTGATACAAAGTACCTTGTATGTATAATTTTCTTCTCTTCGTATATATATACAAGATTAATGCTTATAATAAATGTGATTAATTTCTCACATCCCATGATTCTCTAATGCTTATAATAAATATGATTAATTTCTGTACGTCTCATGTACTATACAGTTTTTTTCTTGTCTAAATTTATAATAGACCTCCTAAATTACTAATAATACAAAGATACGTTACAGTATACAAGACTTAATTAAGTATTTAATATATTTATTTTAATAAGTATAATTATTATAATTGGATGTGTAGACTATTTAAGTAGGTACACTCTATCTCATATTTTATGAATAATTACATTTAAAATGTGCGATTAAAAAATAATAATTTATTTTATAAAATTTATATTATCTATTTATTAATCATAAATTTTTATATTCAATTATTCAAAACATAAAAGACTCAATATATGCTCGTTAAATAAAGTACACGTTCGTTAAATTCTTTTAATTTGGGCGGATATATAGAATTAATAAACGGATGGACGAGCACTGCTGCA
This sequence comes from Pontederia paniculata, assembly GCA_001647135.1. Taxonomy (NCBI): domain Eukaryota; kingdom Viridiplantae; phylum Streptophyta; class Magnoliopsida; order Commelinales; family Pontederiaceae; genus Pontederia; species Pontederia paniculata. The sequence goes on from LTAE01006701.1 coordinate 4,178, forward strand.
TGAAGCAAAAGGGGGATGAACAAACAGATACGGCAAGTCACCCTACACATATTTATTTATTTATATCTTCACAAAAGCAATGACCCATCAGAAGATTTCATATATCTTTCTGATAGCGATGGCAATCAGACAAATATGGCATTCTTTTGGCCTTCAAACCTTCTCCTCTCTTCTTCCAATTTTACAATTTTCTTTAGCTTATGTCAAAAGTTATTAACACCTGCTTTTCAACAAAAAATATCAAGTTGAAAAACTAAATCTTTTTTTAACAATATTTTTTTTATCTACACTTACGGATGCCTAAAATTTTATCTGATTAATTTAATATTCGAATATATGAGAAAAATGGAGGTATAAATTCAATGAGTGTAAACCCATGTAAACTCATCCATTTAAAAAATAAATTATTCGTTTTTTTCTCGTCAAAAAATTATTTTTTTCTCAAAATGAATGAATTTACATGGGTTTACACCCATTGAGTTTACACTCTTATTTTTCTTATTTCTTTAATAATATTTTTTGTAGGGATTATGGCATTAAGGAATCAATAAAAAATAAAACAATGAAACTAAAAACGAAAAAAAAGATTAATACAATAATTTTAATGTAATAATTTTTTTAAGAATAAGAGAGAAACATCCATGAATAAAAAAACACCATAACAAAATTTATTATAAAAAATAATTACATCAAACAAATTATAATTCTTATCTATAAAAGTTTGTATCGCGAAAGACTTCATCACATGCAGCCCCTATAAGAATCAATGGTGAGTTACGAATTTGAATATAACGATCTAAGCCCTCCGTTATCGTTATAAATTAATTTTTTTCTTTTATTTTTTTCTCACAATTTTTTAGTACATGATACTATAGTTCAAAGTACAACAACAGTATTTAAAGTTTGAATCCAAAATTAATAACTTTAATTATTAATTCAATCTATATATCACTTGAGTGAACTTTTGTTAACCTAATTGCCCTTGTGAACTTCTAAGTCTCTTTCTCCCTCTCATATTTCAATCACTCTCCTTGAGGGTTATTCATCCATCCATTCATCCACGCGGCAGCTGGTAAGGAATAGTAGACGACAACCCACATGTCCACGCTATGCGCCCACAAACTTAGTTCCTCGACCTATTTTAAATTGATTATTTTCAACCTTGGGAATTTAAAGTGTTCGAAATTATTTATATCTTAACTATCAGGCTGTTGACTTTCTTATATCTCAACTCAAAAATCAAATTTATTAGCTAGATCAAATAATCGCTCCACAAAATTTTTCATCTTATGTTCTCTACTGTTTTGTTAAGTTTATTTTCTCTCAAGTGACTGATTCCTAAGTTTGATTATTTTTCATATTTGGAGTTACAAAATATGCTACACCAATATATACACTAGTTTTTTAATCTATAATTACTTATAAATAAAAAAAGGATATCTTTAATTAGAATTATAAATAATTGAAATTTAAAATTATGCAATTGTATATATTTTTTGTATGTTAATGTCGTATACTCGTATATAGCGGTTGACTATTCAAATCCGACGCCAATTTTGAATAGAATTTTAATGATTACATAATTTTTTAAATATATATATATATATATATTTAAATTTTTTATTCAATATTCGAAGTTTAAAAAAATAGATTTTTCTGACTAATTATTACCTATTTAAGTTGACGTGACTTTTTTTTTCTTTTTCTCCTCTTTCCTCTAACTCCCTTCTCTTTTTTTTCCTCTAACTCTCTTCTCTTTCTTTAATAATACATTTTATTTAAATTTTCTCTGCCCTCTCATTCTCTTATTATTTTAGCATTTAATTTGAAGTTTAGATTTATTTTTTAATTTTTAAGTACTTCTAGTTGATTAGTTTAGGTTTAGCATTATATTACTTTGACATATTTTAATTTTTATTATTAAATTTTTAGTTTAAGTTTAACCAACATTTTTTTACAAGGAGTTTAACATAATATTTTATCATATTATAGCAAATTATTTTTCCGTTACTTTAATAAGTATATTCATTTCATATCATTTATTATGATTTTTTAATTATCCACTATATTAGTTTAAATATATCATGAGAATTATTATTAATTTATTTAGACAAAAAGTTTTCTTTTTTTATTATCATCCGCTTTATCAAATACTTGTAAAATTTAATAATTTTAATTTATCCAAATATAATTAAAATTAATTTATTAAATCGATTATTTATCAAAAAAAATCATTTCCAAATGGCACCCAATAATAACAAAATGTGAAATTCACAATGACCGGAAAAGCTTTCACAATAAAATATAGGTCTTTTCTAGTACAGTTAATCTGGAAAGTTAAACTTGTTCAAGCGGCTTGGTAGTTGAATCGATTAGTTATTGGTTAAAGTCCAATAATATTGTGAAAAATCATAAATTCATAAAAGAGAAATTAAAAAAGAAACTTAAAGAGAATGTAATACGATCGATCGTCTTATTTTCTTTATTACATTTGAAGTTTATATAAATAAATCAGAAAACAATTATATAAAAATAAAATCTAATATTTGTAAATATTCTTATCATCTTTTGTAGCAGATTTCAAACTAAAAAATCTATTATAAATATTCAGATGATCTCTTAAATAGATTTTGATTTTCTCTTAAAACAAATTTAGTTTTAAAAAATTATGATGATCTCTTGAAATAAATTTAGTACTAGAAAATACAAACTTGATACTCCCCCTCAAGTTGACGTATTCGGATTCTAAATACTCAACTTGTCACAAAGCGATTGAAAACGATCTCTTTTCAATATTTTTTTTATAAAATTGTCTGTTATATGCAATCGAGTCGGTAAATAAAATGTAGTAATTTTGATGTGTTTCGTTCTTTTATGAAAGATAAGGTTAGCAGTTATATGAAGAGCTAATTGATTATCACAAAAAAGATAAATAAAATGAGAGTGAGAAATCTTCAAAGATGTAGAAGAGTTTTAAACTACAAAAGCTCACTTGTAGCTACACTAAGAGCACGATATTCAACTTCAACATATGATCTAGAAATTGTATTGTCTTTATATTTCCATAAAATTGAATTTTCTCCAAGAGTCCCAAAATATCCACTAGTGGATAGTCTAGTAATGGAACAACTAGCCCAATAGAAATAACTGAAACAAACTAAGAGCCTGTTTGGCTAAGATTATAAGTAGGTTAAAACTACTTATAAGTAAATTTTAGAAAATCTACATGTTTGGTAACTAAAAAAATATACTTATAAGTTGTTAGGTTATAAGTTGAAAAAAAAATAAGCAGGGTCCCTCCTACTTATTTTTAAAGTTGTTGACTTATTAGTTTTAACCAACTATATTACTCTTTGATCCATATTTTTTAATATTATTATCATATAACTTTAAGGGTATATTAGTCAATATTTATTTTAACAAACACTACAACTACTTATTGATATTATCAGCACTTTTATCCAAACATGTAGCTACTTATATTTTAAAATAAGTATCAGCACTTAAAATGCTTATCAACATTAGTGCTTATTAAATATTTTTTATCAGCTAAGCTAAATATGCTCTAAATCTAAAAAAGTAGGCCGTAAAAATATTTCAGCACTTGAATTAGATTTTAAATAACGTAAAAACTCGAATAATAGCATCCCAATGTCGTTGACGAGGTTCATGCATAAATTGAGAAAGTGTATGAATTGAATAACATAATTCTGGTCGAGTAATAGTCAAGTATATAAGTCATCCAATAAGACAACGATATCATCCTGGATCATGAAGTAAATCGCCGTCATTAATAGTCAATTGATATCATTGTTTCATAGAAAAGCTAAAAGACTTAGAACCTATCATTTTACATTATGAAATGATGTCCAAAGTGTATTTTTTTTTAACATAAAAAAATCAAAATTTATACAAAGTACTTTAATACCTAAGAAATATCGTAAATGCCCTAAGTCCTTCAGATGAAAACAATAATGAAGATATCTTTTAAACGTTGTGCAATATGCAAAATTATTGTCAACAAGAAGAAGATCATCAACATATATCAGTAGAGCAAGAAATATAGAGCCTCGCAAAAAAGTAAATAATGAATAGTCAATGATTGATTGTTGAAATCCATAAGAAAGCAAAACATCTACAAGCTTGGAGAACCAATTCCTTAAAGCTTGACGTAAACCATAAAGAGATTTACGAAGACGATAAACAAGATTAAGTGCACCATAAGAATAACCTAGTGACAATTTCATATAAACTTACTTGTCAAGGTCATCATGCAAGAAAACATTATGCACATTCATTCGATGAATTTTCTAATTTTGAGCAACAACAATTGTTTGAAGACAACACACTATAACCAGTTTAGCGACTAGAGCGAATGTCTCATTATAATCCAACCCTTCAATTTGAGAGAATCCTTTGCAACGAGACGAGCCTTATACAACTCGACACTGTCATTTGCATTTCGTTTAATTTTGAACACTCACTTGCATCCAATAGGGTGTTTGCCAAGAGGGAGTGAATGAAGCGTCTAAGTGTGATTAGCCTCTAAGGCCTTTAATTCAGTAAACATGGCAACACACCATTGAGGGTCTTATAAAATGATGATCTCGTGGTTCATGAGTAGTATTTAGTTTAGCCAAAAGCGTTTTGCAAGAAAAAGAAAATTATCATAATAAAGGAATCGTTGTAAAGAATATTATGTAACTAAAGACTTTGAATTAATGAGCGCATGTATGTTTTTGGCGGTATGATACACATGGTCTTTCATATGCATAGGAGGACGCTTAGGACAATCAAATCGATGAAAACAGACAAACAAAATAGTTGTAAGAGATGTATCAATGACATCTACATTCTAGGTGGAATTGTGGGAATCATTAACAATGTCAAGAGATGAAGGTGTAGAAGGTTGTGATGATGAAGTTGATGAATTAATGTTAAGAGAAGGCAATGTTATAGGCTCCATATCATTTAAGCTTGATGTTGAGAATTGAATAGTCACAGATGTACACAACTCCCCCTGAATGAAATTATGGTCTATAACGATAACTGGGTATGTAGGATCAATAAAAATATTATTAGAATCAAATGTAGATGAAGAGATATTGAGTGAAAACGAAAGAAAACATGTTCATCAAAGTGTACATCATGCGAGACAAAAAAAATGTATCAAGACAATAAAAATTTCTTTCCAAATGGATATCCGATGAAAATACATTGTGTGTTAAAGGAACATGTGCATAACATAATGAACAAAAACACTTAAATAAGAATATGAAGGAACTTGAGCAAAAAAAATTCATAAAGCGTTTTATTTTAGAGAAGCGCAGAATGAGTGTAATTAATCAAATAAACCGTTGTAAGAACACATTCATCCCAAAAATGTAAAGGAGGCGATACTTGAAAACGCAATGCTCAAGCAACATTAAGAATGTGTCGATGCTTCTGTTCAACTCGACCATTTGTTGAGGAGCGTGAGAACAAGAGGTTTGATGAAGCTCCATTTTGAAAAAGAAATACAAATTATTTGAAAAAAAATTGTAGATTATTATCATTGCAAATGACCTTGATTGTTTTCTTTCAAATGGAATTTTTTTATCATTTGAAAAAAAATACAATAATCTTTTAGATGTGTCAAACTTAGCACGTAGGAGATATGCTCATGTACATTTATTAAAATCATCTACAATGATAAAAAAATAATGTGCTCCGAATGAGGAATTAGTTTTGTAAGGTCCCCAAACATCACAATGGATTAATCAAATGAGGAAAAAGATTTATTCAAATTAGTAGAAAACTTAGTTTGTGCATATTTTGCTTGGCAACATATGCCAGAAATCACATTGGAAGTAGATGAAAAAGAAGGATAATTATTTTTTATCACAATAGAATGAGAGAGCGATGTCCTAAGGTTCCGTGTCATAATTTTGTGAAATTTTCAGTAGTGACTTTATTGACCACTATGTGCGATGAAACCTTACATAAGTAATAAACCCCTTCTCGTAATTCACCCAATCGAGTCAGAGTTTTTGTAACACGATATTGAGAGAAAACAAAGGTTAGAAGAAAAGGTAGCAAAATAATTTAGATCTACACATAAATTAGCAATTAAAATAAGATTGCAATACAATTTTAAAAAAATATGATGTAAGGAAAAATAATTTTCAAAAATCACATCTCCAATTTTTTTAGCAATGGATATGCCATTTGGAATTGTAATAATTAAATTTTATTTAATAATTGAGTATTAACAAAAATATCAGCCCTATCGGTTAGATGGACTAGAGTTTCGTGTCATAATTTTGTGGAATTTTCAGTAGTGACTTTATTGACCACTATGTGTGATGAAACCTTAGATAAGTAATAAATCTCTTCTCGTAATTCACTCAATTCAGTCTGAGTTTTTGTAACACAATATTGAGAGAAAACAAACGTTAGAAGAAAAAGTAGCAAAATATTTTAGATCTCCGCTCTTGAATCTAGGATCTCGAGATTGTTTTGATGATCACAAATTTGTGAGAGAACTTAGTTTGGACTCATGAATTTGTTGAATTGTTTTGAAAGACAGGATTTTCATATTCATAGAATGATAGGTCGACCGAAGTTGATGAGCGGACGACCTATGCACATAGAAGACATAGCAGAAAAATTCTATGTGTGCAGCGGTCGTCCAAAGGAGGTGAAGTGGTCGACCGATGTGAAGAGCAAATATCAAAGAAGTAAAGTCAAAGACTGAGCGGTCAACCAAAGGTATTGAGTGGACGACCGAAGACAAGGTTGAACACGAGAGGTCGCCGATGAAGAATAGTGAGCGACCGAAGACTTTACACCAACAATACAAAGGTTGGAGAATGGGCGAGTCAAGGAGAAGTGGAGGCCTAGTGAGGAAACTTAACCGAAGAGGTATTTTGGCTAAGGAAGGAGAGGTCGTCCGAAGATGAAGGATGGACGATCGAAGAGCTGAGAAAGAATGCAATGGTCATCCAAGGGTTTCAGAGTGAAGACAGTGGACGACCTAGAGATTGCCAATGTTGAAATGGACGTCCATAGGCTCAAGAGTTAAAGCAACGGACGATCAAAGCTGATGACAAAATAAAGATCGATCGATCGAAGATGAAGTGCGAACGATCGATAGATATCAGATGAAGACAAAGGTCGTCTGGAGTATTTGGTGAGAAGATATAGTGGATGTCCAAGAGTTTGTCAGGTCTCAGGTGAATTGAAGATTGGACGACCGCATGATGAGCGGACGATCGATGAAGAGATAGAGATCGTCCGAGGGCTGAAGAGACAGAGCTGCGGTCGACCAGAGCATCTAACTGAGGAGGGAGTGGACGTCCAAGGAATCTGATGAATTGTTAGAGTACGTCCGAAGAATGTCAGAAGGAAGAAAGGACATTCGATGATCTCAATGGAAATGAGCGGGCGTCCGAAGTTTGCTAGAGGAAGATTTGGCGGACATACGAGGATCTCATTGGGAAGTGAGCGGACTGTCAAAGTAGTGACTGAAGAGGCAACGGACGTCCAAGGATCTCGGTGAAGAATGAGCGGACGCCCAAAGTACCCGCAGAAGGGAGAGTGGACGCCCGAAGAATTCAAGAAGAATCAGCAGTCGACCACAGATGTGTCAAAGGATATGGCACAAGTCAAGTCAGTCGACCGAAGGTGAAGAGCGGACGACCGAAGGATCTTGACAGAGGCCTTCAACTCCAGAAGCGGACGTCCGAGTGATTGAGGTGTAATCAATGGACGACCACAGAAGTTGAAGGAGATGACACAAGGTCAAGTCGGGCGAGCGTAGGAGTAGCGGGCGACCGAAGGAGCTTGATAGGTGTTTTCAACTTTAGGAGTGGATGTCCGGGGAAATTGGCGTGCAATCAGCGGACGATCAGAGAAGTTGAAGATTGTGGTACAAGGTCAAGATCGATCGGCCAAAGGTTTGGCGGACGACCGAAGGAACTTGACAGTTGGCTTTACTCGAGAGTGGACGTCCGAGAAGATTGGTGTGCAATCAGCAGACGACCAAAGACGAGTTGAAGTTGGAAGAGGTCAAAATCGATCGATCGAAGATGAAGCGCGGACAACCGAAGGAGCTTGACGAAAGTCTTCAACCGAAGAGTGGACGTCCAAGAAGATTGGGGTGCAATCAGCGGACGACCAGAGACATGTTGAAGAAGTGAACTCAAGTCAAGATCGATCGGCCAAAGGTTTTGGCTGACGATCGAAGGAGCTTGACTGAGGAACAAAGGCTTGAGACTTTGAACTGCGGATGTTCGAGGTTGAACGATAGATGACCGAGGTACCAAACGGCAGTTCAAGTGAAAACTTCACCAGAGCAGCGGTCGACCAAGGTAGGAACAACGGGCAACTGAGGGGTATGTGAAGTGTACTGTACTTGCATTAACGACTACTTTTATGAGTGACAGATTATGTCATTTTTAGAGTATATATTGTAATCCCAAGAGTCTTGGGAAATAACTTTGAAAAATTTAGCTAGTGATTGCTTGAGCGAAAATGCCTTATTTCCTCCTTCTTGATTCGAGTGAAAAAATCAGGATAGAAGGAAGTGTGAGTTCAAGAGTGAACTTGTAAGATGTTGTCTCCTTGTCCTCTGAGAAAGAAATGAGAAGTTGTAAGAGAGTCTTCGCCATTGAAGGAGTTTAGTGATCTTCGGAGGTCTCGAGTTCGAGAAGATCGAAATGATGATGTAGACCAAGAGTTCAGCCGAACCTCGTCAACAAACCACTGTTTGTTTCTTGTTTCTTGTTTCTTGCTTATATTTGCATCTGTATGCTTCCGCTTATATAACTAACTATTTTAAGAAAAAGTCAAAAAAGTTTAATACACCAATTCACCCCCCTCTTGGTGTCATCTAGATCCTACATCCACATAACTTACCAAATGAAAATAAGATTGCAATAAAATTTAAAAAAAAATATAATGTAAGAAGATAAAGAGATTAGATGATTTTAGATGATTATGTAAAAAAAAATATCTCCCTCTTTTTATTTGATAAAGCATTGAATTTGCGTTTCTTAAATATTGGGCACGAGTCTCTCAATGATTTGTATGGATGGTGAGGATGTTGCCTTTACAACATTAGCAACAAATACTCCTACAATTGAAAATCAATAATTGATTTTTCTTCTTGTTTACAAATATAAATATGACATTTTAAGAGGCGATTTCTAATTATATTAACTTGTGAGGATCTTTTCTTTAGATTATCAAACAATATGTTAGCCTCTTCTACATAAGCTACACTAGTATGCAGATTTTTTTTCAATGATTTGAAAATTCATGCAATCAACATCACATGGCATATCTTCCATATATCATATTCAGGATCACTTTTTTTTTAATATGATATTATATTATCTATAAATATAATTTATTTTTTACCAACAATGCATTATGCATTAATATGGACCAAGTTAAATAATTATTCTCATTCAATTGGAGCGAAAATCAAGTTATTTCATGAATTATAAAAAAAATTCATAGCATAATCAAGAAGATGGCTTGACCAGATTACCTATTAATGTAAATACTCAAGTCACTGTATGACAAAGAGAAATAAATTTTGATTCAGAAAATAGGATAGCTTTGATACTATGTAAAAGATAAAAAATTGACAAAAGAGAAATCAGAGAAGAAATTAAAAAAAATATAACATATGAATATGATCAAAATTTGTTTATGTTATTTTTCTCCATAATTTTAGAGTTTATATAGATAAATCAGAAAATAATTGTAGAAAAAGTAAAAGTTAATATTTGTTACAAAAAACTGCATGGTGAATATTCTGATAATCTTTTGGAGCAGATTCAAAATAAAAAAAAATATTATGAATATTCTGATGATCTCATAAATAGATTTTGATGATCTTTTAAAATAAATTTAGTTCTAATGATCTGTTGAAATAAATTCAGTATTAGAAAATCCAAGACTTACTAAATATATCTAGTTTAGTATATTCATTTCCGAAATTAGAGTATAATATCAAATCAAAATACTACTTAATTATATATATATGTTATTTTTAAAATGTGATCGAAATTGACGTGAGATTATCTTTACTTATTTCTGTTAAGGAATGCTAAGTGAGAAGCTTTTGCATGTGTGAACATTCGCACATGCGGTGAGGTATTTAACTACAATTGCTTATATTTTCAAATCATATAAAACACAACTATGAAAAATAAGTCCCACCTGATGGTGGAACTAAATATCTAATAGTGATGGATGTCCACTTTTTATCACCCACATTATGTCATCTTAATATAAAAAGTTTTTCCAAATTAGTTTAATTTTTGAAGATAAAAGACACTAATTACATTATATAAAAATTGTATAAAAAAAAAACGGGGCAATGCCGTTTAAATATCTCAAGTCCGATTAGACTTTACTAATTATTTTTATTTTTTTCTAACTAAAATATATAGATGGATAGAATAGTAGACTTATTATGTTCTCTTTATTTCTATGATTTTACTTTTAAAGCAAGCTGCACCATTATATTTATTAATTTTCGTAGATGAAAATAGAAAAATAAATAAAACAAAAAATAATATATATCATAAATATTTGCACTATAATCATGTTACCAAATACTTTTTTATTTTTTATTTAACAAAACTATTTTCATAATATTTCTGAAGGTCCCTTTGATTCAAGAATTTGATATTCTTGAATTAAGAATAATGTGTGTTAGATTAAGAATATTTTTGTTGCAATTCCTTTTGTTAAGATTAAGAGATTTTAAATATATATTTTGTTGAAATAAGAATAAAATATTAAATTCATATATTTATTAAAATAATTATAAAATAGTACTTTATAACTATAATAATATATATTATTTATTGCTCTGCACTTTTTATATAATATATAATTATATTAATATATATATGTTAATTTGATATATAATTAATTATCACTATACATATGTTAAATAAATTTAATAATATAAAATAATAAATATAAAATTATCTTAATTATATGTTTTAAAATATATACTTTTAAATTTCAGTTAAATTTGTTTAACTATAGAAAAAAATGGAGGGAACAATTTACTTCGGTTTTAAGGGTCTGTTTGATTTAGCTCTTCAACCTCGGGCGACCTCGTCCATTGTCTTCTCACAAAGTATGACTTCACTTCAGCGGCGGGAGACAGAGCAGCAGCGGTGGCGGACGGCGACGGCGGTAGCGTCGAGCAGCTGCAGCGGAGGTGTCATCAAGCAGGGCGTCGAGTAGCAGCGAGAGACAGAACAGCGGCAGCGGTAGCGTCGGGCAGGGTGGCGGCGTCGTCGAGCAGCAGCGGGAGACAGAGCAGCAGCGGGAGAGAGAGCAGCGGCGGCGGCGCACATTGTGAGGAGAGAGAATTTTTTCCTATTTGCCGAATCGAACCGTTTTTAGACCTTTTTTTTCTTATGAACCGGATTGAATTTTTTTTTGTTCGGTCTCTTAGCACTCGAGTCGTAGATGCTCAATCCAACGGCTGCAGATCAATGAGACAAATTGTCCCCTACTTAAGTGGGATAACAACATTAAACTCATAAAAAAATACCTAATAAGCACTAATACTAATAAATATTTTAAGTGTTGATACTTATTTTAAAATATAAGTAATTATATATTTAAATAAAAATACTGATAATATCAATAAATAGTTATAATATTTATTAAAATAAATATTCATTAAATATCCTTAAAGTTATATGATAATAATATTAAAAAATATGAATAGCTAATTATAATTAATAAGTTAATAATTTTAAAAATAAGTAGAAAAGCTTATAAGTAATTACCTAACAACTTATAAATAATTTTTTTATTATCAAACATGAAGACTTATAAATAATTTTAATATATTTATAAACTTAGCCAAATGAGCTCCAAAATTGGAGTAACTATTATCACTTTTACAACTTTGAAAGCATGAAACAATATTTAATATGCTTTTTACAATCTTTAAGAAATTAAGATGTTATTTTCATCTTTAATCCCATATTAAACAGGGCTAAAGTGTCTTTCTAATTCGAAAATCGAAAGGAAGGTGAGTTGTAAGGAAAAAACGTCATAAGATCGTTATAGAAAGGTCAAAGATTTAGCATTTGCTCTCGAAACTTTTCCGATGATTTTTTTTAATTTAAAAATGAATAAATCTATTAAATAACTTATATGTCGAATCCAATTAATTTTTATATTATTTTATTCAAGAACGGATCCATCCATTGGGAGGCTTTGGCCCCCAGTATACAAGTGTATGAAATAAATAAATAAAATAAATGTGAAAAATAGTAAAATTATTTAATTACTCAGCATCTTAAAAAGTTTGAAATTTTGATTAAGAGTTTAATTTTTATCTAGTGTCTTTTGATTCAAATATTATCATTTTTTTTCTAATTCACTATCACTCAAAAATTAAATTTTAATTATTTTAAAAAACTATTTTTATTCATTATAAAACATATTATAATTTTTAAATTTTATTTTATTTTATTATTTTCTATTTAATAGTTTAAAAACAAAAAAACGATATGTATATAATAATAAACTAAATTCTTAACAATTAACAGTACTTATATCGAATTAGTCGTCAAACATATGTATGTGTATTACTTATAAAATTTAATTATTATTTTTACATATGCTAGTCTTAGTAAATCGGTTCCAAAATTTGTTATTATTAGTTTTTTGCTTACAGGCCCGCTTAGCCGCCCACCAAATTTTATATTAATTTGAATAAACACGAGAGAAAACAAAGAAAAAGAATAGAAGGATGCATCCCCCCTGACTTAAAAAAAAGGGAGAAGAAGACGTGGCCTGTTATGATGCAGTCAGCAAGTCACGAAAGCGCCTCTGAGTCGAGTACACGCCAGCGATGGACGCGTGTCGCCCTCAGGACGCTGCCGACCATCCCCCCGAGGTGGACCCAGTCAACCCACTCGTCGTTACAATATAATATACATAGCAAATAATAATGATACTATAATACTTAACAATAAGAAAAAATAAATAAAGGTCCTTTCGCTTTAAAAGTTTCTGGTAATAAACGTGACTCAAATAATTGTCAGGCGAAGAATAAGATATTATTATTTAATATTTATTTTTATAACTCTCTTTTTTCTCCAATCCTTTTGATAGGACTGCTAAAGATATTTGATTGTTAGAGAATACAATATATATAATATTAAAAATATAGAAAAGAGGAAGAACGCTGTGTTTGCCAAGTGTCGAAACTGCAAGAGAAGCCCTCCGAAAACAAAAAATGGAATGCGATTTTTTTAACTTATTCCTTTTAAATTCTACTAATCTACTTCGCTTAAAATAATTAATTAAAAAAAAAGGCACGGCATCGTGGTGTCGGTGGGGACCAGAAACGTGTTAGAAAAGAGAAGGCGGTGACGGCTTTCCGGAGAAGGCGTTGCGCCCTCGTAAACCCCCCACGTGTCCCCTCCGAGGACGACCCATTCTTTCCACGCGTCGCTCGCGGCCACGAGATCCGACGGATGGACGGATGCGATTCGGCCACGGATGTCGACGTCACACCCAACCGGGACCCACCTCCGTCCTCCACCTCACCGGTTTTGCCCTCGGCGGTAACGGGCAGCTGCCCGCTCTCCCTCTCCCCACTTCCCCACTACGCAGGCTCTTTATGTTGCTTGCTATCATTTTTATTCCTCCACCTCCAAATTTTGGAAGTGGAAGAGTTCCTCGGTTCGTTGTTGCTTCTTCGTATCCTTTTTTTTTTGTTGGCTTCATGGCGGAGATTTGTTGCGAAATCGTCAATAAGCCTGAAGCGGTGGCGGTCACGGCGGCCGCGGCCGCCGTCGTCGTCGCCTGCGAGGCGAGCACCCGCGCGGCCAGGCGTCGGCGCATCGAGCTCCGCCGCTTCCGCTCGGTTTCGCCGACGGAGGATGAGCCCGGGGCCGTCCTTGGCGGCGTCCGCAAGCGGCAGAAGCTTGAGGACGGTCCGGAGGTAGCCTTTCGGGAGGAGGGTTCCCGCGAAGCCGGCGCCGTCGACGAGTCCGCGAAGGATTCGGGGCTCGATCTAGGCGGGGAGCAGTTGGAGTCGGACGTTTCGGACGGGAGCGAGGCGGAACTCGAGGGCGGCGATCGGTGCCCCGGGTTCGCGATGACTTCCGTCTGTGGGCGGCGGCGGGACATGGAGGACGCCGTGTCTGTTCGGCCGGATTTCGTTCGGATGGGTCGTCGGGTTTCCGCCGCGCACCATTTCTTCGGCGTCTTCGACGGCCACGGTTGCTCTCATGTAATAATTCGGCTCGGCTTCTTGGTCTCTCTTTGCGATCTCTTCTATCTTTCGCGTTCGAAGCCCTTATCTCGGTGCGTTTTCTGTTTTTTTTTTATCATATCAGGTCGCGGCTTCGTGTAGAGATCGGATGCACGAGCTTGTGGCAGAGGAGATGTCCAAGGCCTCGTCGGGGCCGCAACAGGATGAGGCCTGGTGGAGGTCGGTTATGGAAACGAGCTTCTCGCGCATGGACGCGGAGGCCGTGATGTGCAGCTCCGTCGCCGGCGACGCGCGACCAAGCCCCATCTGCCGGTGCGAGCTCCAGACGCCCAAGTGCGACCACGTAGGCTCTACCGCCGTCGTCGCCGTCGTCAGCCCGAGCCGAATCGTCGTGTCCAACTGCGGCGACTCGCGCGCCGTCCTCTGCCGCCGGAGCGTCGGACCCGTCCCCCTTTCGGCCGATCACAAGGTCAGTAGCGTCTTTTTCGCAGACAACTATTTTTCTTGTTAATGACGCCCGCAACCGTTGCGATCTGATCGGACGGTCCGCTTCTAACTAGATCAGTTTGTGCTGACTGCTCTGCCTCTTGGATTTGACAGCCGGACCGGCCGGACGAGCTCCAGCGGATCGAAGACGCCGGCGGTCGAGTCATCTACTGGGACGGCGCCAGGGTCCTTGGCGTGCTCGCCATGTCTCGCGCCATCGGTAAGCGAAGCTACTGCCGCACTTTATTCCCTACGTTTCTGGACGAAGCGATCCGATGTCTCGGGCGTTTGCAGGAGATAGCTACCTGAAGCCGTATGTGATATCGGAGCCGGAGGTGACGGTGACTGAGAGGAGCGAGGACGATGAGTGCCTGATCCTGGCCAGCGACGGTCTGTGGGACGTCGTGACCAACGAGATGGCCTGCGACATCGTCCGGATGTGCATGCGGAGCAACTCTCCAGAGAAGGGAAGGGAGGCGGCGGGGTTGGAAGAGAGCTCCGACAAGGCGTGCACCGACGCCGCGATTCTGCTCACCAAGCTCGCTTTGGCGCGCCACAGCGCGGATAACGTTAGCGTGGTCGTCGTCGACCTCCGACGGCGGACGTAGCGCCGTCCCCACCGACGGACAGGGACCAAACTTACAGCTTCCTGTTCTAGTTGTAGTCGTAAAAGGGAGTTGCTCAAAGAAATTGTTATCAATTGGTAACCATTTGGATTTTTTTTTCATCATTATTTCGTTCTAATTTCGAGTTCCAAATTTGCAATTGAACTTGAAATCATGTAATTTGAACACAGAAGAGAAGCATTGAAAGAACGATGCATTTTCTCTTCTTAGAAATGTAAACATTTCAATTCGTAATTGAAATTTAGATGACCATCTTTTTGGTTCGATTCTGTAATCAAAATGTAGTACATAATAATACAATTCAACTTTTTTGGCGATTTCATAATCGAAATGTAGTACATAATAATACAATTCAACTTTTTATGGAGGGGTCTTTAACAGAGAGAAATTATTTAGCTTCAGGCCACTCAGCACGTTTGCCACATTGAGTAAAAGAAGAAAAGGGGGGATGGATGGTGGCCAAATCCATCATTTACCGACAAGGTCCACGACATGCTACAGATTGCAACAATTTCTCTACTGAATGATGAAGTTGTACGTAGTGCTTGATGACTAAACTTGCAGGGGTGGAGGAGAGTTGCTGCTGCACTTTTGGGCAAGAGCAGCAGTGGAAATCACACGACAGCAGAGACTTGGCAACAGTAGTTGTACCCATCTCACTTGTTCTTTTTGCTTGCTACTTGTGCTTGCCTTGTTGTTGTTGTTCCTCAACAGCCCTGAGCCTTCTGTAATTCTTGTCTGTCCCATACAGCCTGAGATTTGCAAGGGCAAACTTGGCTGTTAGGCATCATCAAAACTGGAACAAGGCCCCTAAAAAATTGCTTTTGTGCTATAGACTTCCTACAGTGGTTGTGGTTGCCAACTATTATTGTGTTTCAGTTACACAGGAGGTTCGTTTGGGACACATAAATTGAATGAAAGGTGTGTCAACAACCTCACAGTGCATATCTCCTACTTTTTATTATCATGTCAGGTAAAGGAACAGCAAAAAATAAAGTTGCAGAAAGAAGAAAATGACTCATTTCGGGTATGACATGCATATGTTGCAAATAATGCGATGATGTACAGTGAATATTGGTGCATAATAGATGCAGGACCCTCCATAAGTAGGAACATTGTCCTCTTTTTTATTTATGATTAACCCTTGGGTGTCTAAGCTATTAGCACATGACTAATCCGATCGTACTATTTATAAACTCTGACCAAAGTGAAACGAACTCGGGCTACTAGCTTCCGTCCTTTTTTGTATATGTAGCAAATTTTTTTATAATAGCTACTACTACTATTACTACTACTTTTAAGGCTTGTTTGGTTGTATGTAAATGCAGCTACATGTACTTGTAAATGCAAAATTTGTGTTTGATTTCATGTAAAAGTGATTATATTTACTGCATTGGTATTTGTGCTGGAAAACTAATTATATGTAAAGACAATTACACTACCAAATAAAAAAATAAAAAATAAAGAAGGAAAAAAAATAATTTTAAGTTTTATTTATATTTTAGTTAATTAATTAATTATTAATATATAATAATATTTTATTTTATCTAAATATTTATGTAAATTTTTTTTCTAATCAAACAACATAATTCATTTTCTAGAATATCATTTAAATATATCCAAACTTAGGAAAAGTAACGAATAATTTTTAAAATTGGTACCCCAACTTTACCTAGGATCCCAAGTTGATCCCTCAATTTTGTTTTGTAACTAATTAGTCCCTCAACTATATAATTTTTTTACAATTAGTCCTTTTTATATATTATAATTATTTTTTAGTGATGTGGCAGCCACATCATCTATTTTCATTAATTATTTATTGATGTGATAGCCACATCAATGACACACAAATGAACTCTCGAAAAACAAAGAATAAATACAGAAATATCATTAGAAAACAACATATAAACACACAAAATTACTTGATAAGAGATACATCTTATACGTTCACGATCTTATAAAAGAACTTTTACTATTTTTCATTCACGATCCTATACATTCACAAAAATTGAAAATTACTCTGATGTTGCTTCGATTTCTAAAGTTATAGTGATTCATGTTGGAGATAACATGTGAAGACTAATCACCCAATTATTTAGGAGGTTAATTATGTAGTTTCTCTATCATATTGTGATTATCCTTATTTTGTCACATGTATATGATTTTAATAGTGGTCATGTAGTTTGATGATTTTAATATGAAAAATAGTAAAAATTCTCTTAAAAGATCGTGAATATATAAGATCTATCTTTTATCAAGTAATTTTTGTGTGTTTATATATTATTTTTTTTAGTGATATTTCTATTTTTATTCTTTATTTTTTAAGAATTCATTTGTGTGTCATTGATGTGACTATCACATCAATAAATAATGGATGAAAATAGATGATGTGGCTGCCACATCACTAAAAAATAATTATAATATATAAAAAGGATTAATTGTGAAAAGATTATATAGTTGAGGGACTAATTAGTTATAAAACAAAGTTGAGGGATCAACTTGGGATCCTAGGTAAAGTTGGGGTACCAATTCTAAAAATTACTCGAAAAATAACTCCTGTAAATACAAATCATCTCAGAAGTTTCAAATACAACCATTTATATTCTAAAATTATAATTACATCAAATTAAACTAATTTCTTACATTTTGTGGCTAAGACAATAATAATATATTGAACTTTAACTTAGTAGTGAACTCATCTAACACTTATCATCCTCGAGGACTTATATCATCTAATCTATCTCAACTGAGGACATCTCTAATTATAGTGAATTTTATTAAATCTCTTGCGTTTTTGTGTGATTCTCTCGTATATTTTTTTGCAATTACACAACAATAGACTTGAGGACAACGGTACCAAACGGAAGTGTAAGCTTTCCTTTCAGTTCTATTGCTAAATCCTAATGATGTTCATTGATTAATTTTAGCATCTAATAAACAAACATCACTGACATGAAGAGGAAACTGACCCATCAGTCGGTTGTTTCTGATTTACTACTACTACTACTACTCCATAACTCACTGTGAATTCGTTTCCAATTTTCTTTTTTTTTCTTCATTGGTGATAATGCTATTGCTATCAGTGCCCATTAGCTTGCGGGGCCTGGCAGTGCCTGCTGTCAACGTGGATGTTAAATTCTTGTAAATTCAGGTTCCTAGATGCGTAACACAGAATATGATCTTCTGCTGTCCGAACGCGACAGCTGCAATCGGAGTGCCAAACCATGGAACCGGCTGCACTTATCATATCCAAATGGCCGCACACAGTTCCCTTGACAGATCATAATATATCATTACCAAGTTCCAATGAATCTTTTCCTTTTTGGTGTTTTAACAATTTGTCCGGGAATAGTAAAACACGAGGCCTAGAATTCATATTTCAAAGTATTAACTTAGAAATTTCAATCATCTAGAGACCAGACAATTATCTCACTTGTGGACTACTAGAAATAGTCAGTAGAGAATGGAGATCTATATAAAAACTCATCACACTTGGGAACTCTCGGGGTTTATAGAAGTGATATCTTCAAAAATTGATCCATTTTTGTGCATAAAAATCATAACTTCTGAACATTGATAAATTCATATCGGATAATATAGAATGCCAACTGATGCATATAATTAAGATAAAGGTGAGAAACTTACCAGTCCATATAGGTAAAGGTTGATGAATAATTTCCTGAGTTTGTATATATAACACGATGATGGTAGTCATGAAATTCAGCACTGCAAGAACATATACGGATAAGATGTCCAGATTGAGAAGAAAAAAATACTAGGCAAGGTAACAAATCTTCAAGAAGAAAATGAAAAAAAAAGGGAAAAATTGATGCTCACCCTCCATACAAAGGCAAGAAATTGGAAGGGCTCCATGGGAAATGGTATCCACTATGAACCTCAACTGTCTCGAGTATTCTCAGTGTCATCCATAACCACAAGGTGAACAAGTGAGGTCCGGTGAGCGCAGGGCCAATGATGGTAGCAAAACCCAGAAATAGTATTTCGGCAGGATGAGCATACTCTGAAGTCAGACCAAATGGAGTTGCATATCTAGACAACAAAAATTTGTTAAAAATGCATGATTTTGAAGTAATTAGAGTATGCAAATAGTTCAAAAACAATGTTAGTTACTCACTCATGATGTACACTATGAACATGCTTGTACAGCCATTTGGAGTGTAGCACTCTGTGCCCCCAATAGAACACAAAATCTTCTATGATGAAGTAGAAGAGAATTTGTGAGATCACAATATTCCTGAACAATCAGAATGGACAATCAAAGTTATTAGGCATGACCTGATTTGTTTATAATTAACTGAGCAAAAAGCTATTACTATACCAGGGAGGCAGTGGAAGACTGCTTCTGAGACCCATGTATCTGAAAGCAGGGTACGAGGCAGTTATAAGTGGCAAATTCACACAGCCGTGGTACATGACCAGGCGCAGAATGCATGCCCTGTGTACTTCTGGTGTGTTAATCTTGTTCTGAAAAGATGTATATTTTTTAATCTTTGTTCAGATTTTTTCATCAGCAGAAATGGAATCAAGGCATAGAAAAGGGGGAGAAAAGAATGCATCATGTTAAGAGAAAAAAAAACAAAATTTGCAATTCTGTGTTAAGCTAAATTAGTATCCAATGTGAGAAGATAAGAAGTCCATGACGTCTAAAGGACAATGGAACATGTGAAAGTAGACGTAATATAAGCAGAAAATAAGAAATTAATTTTGAAACAGATTCAAGCCTCGATGATCCTGCGTTTTAAGACGACCAAAGGCATAAGTCAACGTTGCAACAAAATACGCAATGTTACATTAATTTGCCTGTGAGGCCATATTTTTGTATATATATCCTTTTTTTCCAAGTTAGCATTGCCAGTTATCAGAAGAAATTAGTATCAAGCTAAATTAGTATCCAATGTGAGAAAAATCAAGGCATAGAAAAGAGTGCATCATGTTAAGAGAAAAGTCAAATTTGCAATTCTGTGTCAAGCTAAATTAGTATCCAATGTGAGAAAAATCAAGGCATAGAAAAGAGTGCATCATGTTAAGAGAAAAGTCAAATTTGCAATTCTGTGTCAAGCTAAATTAGTATCCAATGTGAGAAAAATCAAGGCATAGAAAAGAGTGCATCATGTTATGAGAAAAGTCAAATTTGCAATTCTGTGTCAAGCTAAATTAGTATCCAATGTGAGAAGATATGAAGTCCATGACGTCTAAAGGACAATGGAACATATGAAAGTAGAGGTAATACAAGCAGAAAATAAGAAATTAAATTAATTGTAAAACAAATTCAGGCCTCGATGATCCTGTGTTTTAGATGAGCAAAGGCATAAGTCAACATGGCAACAAAATATGCAATGTTACATTAATTTGCCTGTGAGGCCATATTTTTGCATATACATCCGTTTTTCAAAGTTAGGCATTGATAGTTATCAGAAAGAATTTTAACAGAAAAAAAAAACATGCCATCTGAAGTAGCACTCTGAATTTTCTGATAAGTAGTTCAGACTTCGAGCAAAAAGAAACCATGCAGAAAACTAATGGCAATTAAACATACCTCTTATCAATAGTAATCACTAAAAATTAAAAGTAAGAAAACAGTTCAGCTGAATCTGACCTGAATCTTGTACTTGTGAAACAAACCCAGTCTCTCAAAGCAAATAGATATCAGCCCGGACAGAAAGAAAACACTTTCATGCACAATGAAAGTGCCGAGTGTAGCCAGTTGGAATTCGCTGAAATGAGTGACTAGATACTGCACACGGCAACAAATTTAATCAAAATCGACAAGTTACCGTTTTGAAAACCTAAGTGGAGGAGTTAAATTTGAACAAAAAAAAAGGAATTCATGTATAATCATAAACAAATAACTCACTAAAACTGAATACAAAGAGGGATCAATACGAGAATTCTTCTATTTATGTATTTACTTTTCCCCTCTCGATCTTGTTCACAAACAAGCTTACAACAGATTACAGAACTACAATTTGATGGCAATTTTTGTTAGGCCACAACATTCTAAAAAAAATATTTTTTGTTTCAAGATCGACTACATTCAAGGGCGTTCTAATATTTCTTTAATCTGCAGCAAATGGGCATAGATTTGAAAATTGAACAGTGGATTAACAACCAGGTTTCAGGAAACTAAATGCATGTTCTAACACATCAGAACATATCAATGCCCCTTTTTTAATACATATATTATCCATGCAATGCATTCGACTCTAATACATGATTCGATCAAACATCCTCTACTTTTCACAATCCCTCCAACAAAAGAATCGAGTTCAGATCAGACAATTGTTAAGATACAAAACACAAGAACAAATCTACGAAGACAGCAAGACAATAATGGATTTCTAACGTTTGATGCACGGGTGAAACAGCAGAGAGAGTAGGAATTCATAGTACAATACCTGCCAACCTGATTGCAACATCAGAGACGCCATGGCCTCGATCTTGAGAAGGGAGGTAGAGATGGAGGTGGAGGTGGAGTTCTCAACTTGACAAAACGCACTTGTTCATGTCATACTATAACTTGGTAATTAATATATAGTATTATGCAATACGTATCTGCATGTGCATTCCGTGTTTGTTTTTCACACACAATGCAGATGCGGTTTCCATTTGTTTTTATTTTCCCTTTTGTTTTTATTTGACATATATAAATTGAGAAAGTCCAATTGATTCTGAACAATTCAGTTCCAAAGATTGAGATGCATCATATCTTGTAGTTGCAACCGTTTGACACTTGGAGCTTGTCCTCCCATAGCTTGTTATTATCAAACTAGTAAATTATAGTAAAATCGAGATATATATAGGCATATAACTAAACTTTTTTTTTAAAAGAAAGATCAAAACTTGTAATATAATATCGGAAATATATATACCCATATTCTCATAAAATAAGTTATATTCTGTTTTTACCCCCATATATATATATATTATATATATATATGGGGGTAAAAACAGAATATAACTTATTTTATGAGAAAAAGAACATATGACATATTTTTTATATGCATTAAAACGTGTGCAAGTTAATGTAGTTAATATATTCTACATTGCTATATATTGTATATTCAGCACAACTCACTTCTTCTTAAGCATAAACTCGTTAAGTAGACTTATACTCATAGATTCATATTAAAATTTTATATATATATGAAAAAAAGATATATAACGCGTTCAATTTTTTTTTATAGAAAACATCATTGCTTTCTGATGCGCTACACTAAAAATGTCCCATATATATATAAAGTGCTCCTTATATATATANTATATATATATATAAGTTTAACAGATATGTAAATTAACTTATATTTTAGAATTAAAGATATTTTTTGTATTAAAAACAATTTTCTATATTAAATTTAATTTTAATTATTAAATATTTGATTGATATGGGGTGTCGTCTTAAGCTCATATATTATAATTTAGGAATTTGATTATGTAAAATTGTGAATTTTCTTCTACATGAGTGGAGTCGGAATCAATTAATTTTTGCTTAAAGTCAGCAATCAGAGGACAGCAGCAGGCGACCCTACTCAGTTGCTGCTGCAATTTAGAGACAGATAGATAGATATATGGGATGTGATGTGCCCCTCTTTGCGGTGAGAAGTGTCCAGTACGTGGCTTGGTCTGGTTGCAAATTTAAACAGATTCGTCTGCAGCACGAAATTAAAATGATGCCCTGTAAATTTGGCAGAAATGAAGAATTCGGAGTGGCACTTTAATTGTGTGCACTGTTCACAAATAGCCCATATAAAGCAATGAAAGCAACAACGAAGCTGTCACCGATTGATTGGGTAATCAGTAAGGCATCGTAGTTAAGGCTCAACCAACGCCGTGTAACTGTTTTAGGCAATCAATTGCCTTTTAGGGGATTCTTTTTGTTCACTGTTTAGTCATTAGTGTTTATAGTTGAGAGAATTTGAGCTTCACGAGATATGTATGAATCTCGTTTCCAGCTACTAATTTACATCTATTTGTGTCGATTTGGATTTTGGTACTAGCTATTTAAATAATTAATAATGATTTAATTAATATGTAATAAATTAGATTTTAGCATAATATTTGAATTAATCGATTATTGAAAAAGTCACAGTAATAATAATATTTTAAATAATTTGAATGATAAGATTAAAAATTACTTCTATTGTATTATTAGTTTATTAGTGAATATTTTTTAAATCAATTCATGTCATCAAATGTGGTTAGGGTAATTGCTCAAGTTCGAGATGCTAATCATTCTAAAAACTAATGAGTCATTCATTGAAAAAAAGAATCTATCAGTTAATTAATTAATTAATAATAATAATAAGTTATTACATAGTATAAGAATAATTGTATTACAATAATTAAAAAAAAAAATTGAAGGTATATTTGAAAATAGAATTTTACACACAGGCATCAATCGCATATCTTATTATTTATTATACTTGACAAACATATTAAATAGTACTTTGACATCTCACATACTATTTTAGAAGTTATTTTTACGGCAAACTAAACAATGACTTAACCTTGAGGAAGCAATGACACATTATATCATTTATTTATTATCATTATTAACAATTTTATTATAGTTGATAAAATAAGTTTCCGTTACCAACTTATTGACCAGTTTACTGGCTGAAGAAAGTTAAACTTACCAACATCTTTTTTCAGAACAAATGTAGATTGAGATATACTGATAGCAAAAGGGCAAAGTGAATGAAATTTGCAAGGGAAATGATATGATACTCAAATAAGAGCACTAAACAGGCAAAATGAAATTACAAAACGTCAGATATATACGACGTCACCCTGCATTTTGAAGGGTCATCTGATTTGTTAATAATCATTGTGTAATATATCAGAAATTAGTATCATTCAAGTGCCTATAAGAAATTTTAAGACCAATCCCAACCATTTTATACACAAAGACTTGAACAGAAGAAAAGAGAAAAAAATAAAATAAAAGGAAATAAAACTAATAACTTTAATCTCACATGGAGAATAATATAAGTAAAACCAAAGTATTAATCGAATCTTAACTTAACAGTTCCAGACAATGAATACCATTAGTCGCTCATGCAAGAAAATGCCCTTCGGGTATTAGTTGCAGCAGGTAGTCCACCTTCAATATGAACGCCTTTTGGCCTCTCACATATGGAGTGTAATTGTGATATCTGCGAACTTTGAAAGATTGCAAGGTTTCTAGGATGGTTTGTCACAGTGCAACTCTTTTCTGTTAGCATATGAACCTTCTTCCGAGTCACGTAAACTAGTCCTCCATCCAATCGCTTTAGCAATTTCCTGAACTTCTTCGAGCACATGCTTCAAATCACGCATGTAAGCACGCCCACCAGGTCTTAGTAGCCGATCCATCTCGAGCAAAATGATTGAAATGTTGCACCTGAGAGGAAGAAAATATTTAGTACTAACAGATCTTCCTACAATTTGTAAGTCTGCCAAACAGTACTGTAACGCGAAGGTCTGACCCTATAATGTCAACAATACAAGATTAAACAGCCATATTGATTCCAAGGCTTGTCCAAATTTAGAAGGCAACAGGGAAGTGAAAAAAGGATTTAAGCAATCATTTGTCAAAACAAACCTCAACTGAAGCCATGCCCAGATAGGCAAACTGGTTTTGGAACATCGTGAAAGTTCTAATGCAGGGCCAATGTAAAAGCCGCAATTGTAGCATTGTTAAGTGAAATCTATCCATCAAAGCCTCACCAAAGATGATGTGATTGGTCTTTTGCCAGGAAAAATAGATATATCATGTAATATTTGAAGGTTGTGCTACAAGTTAAATATGAAACAGAACAACCTAATAGAATACGAGACACCATGCAATTAGGTGAATATGAAAACAGAACCATCCTATTGAATCTGGAAAACAAATGTGATTAGGTGACCATTATTTCATTTCCTATGAATTGTATAAAACGTCAAACTACCTCTTTTGTTCTTTAGAGAAGAGGCCTGATGCATGCAGCATGTCATACGTCCTTGGATACGTATCAAATGGTTCACACCTGTAAAAAGAAAACTTTAGTCCAGTTGTAGGAAAATGACATGTCAAATAATGCCTTAAAGGTCATTATAAAGTTGATAAAAACATATCAAGCGAAAACAGATTTGAAACATAATGGAAAAAATTACTATGTAAGCAAACTTGATCTTGGCATGACTTGCATAAAACTAAATTATGTTTTCTTACACCTATATAAATTTTATAATGATGCATTCAACAACTTGTGCCTGTTTCCCTGTCAATCAATTAAGTTGAATAATAAGACCAAGTGCACTTACCACATGATGAAGGTATCTATAAGAGTTTCAGTTGTGTCAGGCATTAAAATTTCGAACGTTGATAAATCTTTCGACGTAAGTTCTGGTTAAAATTTTTCTTTTGAGGAGTAGTTCTGGATAAAACTGACTATGAAAGTAACAGATAATTGACATGTAAAGATGGCAAGATAGCAACTTCAGGACAAAATGATGAAAAAATAAATGTCTAAAGTCAGATATGAAAATCAAGCTGAAATAAGTTGCCGCTCAGAAGGCAAGAAAATGTGTTGGCATAAGAGGGTCACACTTGTTGCTTTGATCTAATTATGTTATGGAATATAAGAAAAGATACAGGCATACCAGTCATGCATTACTCCTATTAGTCCACGATCATAGATAACAGGTAACGTGTTCGGCCCGCTTATAGGGACAACATTCATTACCCAACAGTCAATCTGTTGTTTAATTAATGCAGCTGCAAATCTGCAATTCAACTTCTAGAGATGTTAGAACATGTCAACCCAAGACAAAGGGTAGACATTCCATTTGCACTATTAGTAATTCAGAATGCAGTGGATCACGAGGGAATTATTTACCCTCCAAAGCCAGCCCTCATATCCATGACATTTCTTAGTTGCATTTGGTTCAAATGATAAACACGGACATAGATATCTTTAACAATAGAATTCCAGTAATCTGCCTCTGCCTTAAAAAGCTCATTTTTTGCCATATTAGCATCCATCTCAACTTCTTGGAGTCTTCGAGGTGGCTCGTTAAGGCGAACAGGCCATTCTGTAATGTTGGCTCCAAATCCATTTTCAGGAAGCCGACTGATGCATGGTTTTAGCTTAACATGCCTGTAAAGCAAAGAAAGAAAATTGTGACTGTAACATAAAAGTAAGGAAGCATACACATAAATATTGAAATATTTTAGCTGTATCAAAAATATATACATTTATTTTTTAACAGAACTAGCAAATGACCTATGTGAATAAATTCAAGTAACCAAAAATACAGCTTCAGATACTCAAAAAAGAGTGGCTTCTACAAGCCACAAGAAACTTGGCATGAAACATGGGTAATGGAAGGAAAGAGTTGAAATAATATCATGAATTGTGAGAGAGCAAATCTTCAGAGGATAAAGCTAAAGAATTCACCATCTATATGCATGAATTTGTTCCCCTTTTTAGGATGTAGATGCATGAAATCCAGTATAAACAATGAAACCAATCTGCATCAGTCTACCTAGAAGTTCACTTCTTTCACAATAATGGATTAATGCAACAACCAAGTTCCCATCAAGATTGTCCACTTTGAGTTCCCTTGGGTGCACACAATTTCTTAAACATTTGACACAGATTTTAAGATATATCTACTTATGTACTCAGCATCTATATGTATTTAGTACATGTGAGATTTGTTTAAGGTACTCATTTGCACTTAAGCGAGATCTTCATCTCATTGATGATATTTGTCCCACCATGGCTGAAGTTGCACGTGGAGCGATTCTGTACCAAATGTAACAACCAAGCTTCCATCGATCTATTGTCTTAGCATGGTTTTAAAATGCACTTGTGGAATTTAAGGTATGCTTATTTATATTTCAAACGTCTCTTTTGTGTTCTTCTCATATGAGATTAACCAAAGGTGCACAAGATATTGTCTCATGTTTCTCATGATTTTTATATAACTTTTTCAGAAAGGACTTAAATTAAATCAAAATGTAACAGCGAAATCCTCATTGATACAATATACTCCGGACTCACACTGTTTTAGAAATGCATATATTGATTCTAAGCTATGTCCACTTATATACTCAACATCTCTGTCATATTTGTTCATTGATATTCGCTAAAGACACACAAACACTTGCAACACCTTAGGGACTCAACATCCTTGCTAAGATATGTCCCAGCATTGTTCAAGGTTGAACATTCTGGTGCCAAATATAAATGCTCAGTCCCTACCAATTTTGTCCACTTTGAGATGGTTCTAAACACACCAATGAATTCTAAGCATGTCCACTTATATATCTTGTATCTTTCTCTTATTTTTCCATGTAGAATTTATGTAAGGTATCGACTTAGAATTATACATAACAAAATGAAATGGAAATCTAAGAAGGCGCTATACAAATGTCCAATTGGCTTGCAATTGAGGTTTTGAAAATGATGGTGAAGTGATGATAACAAAACAATAGTAAAATTGATGGAAAATGAAATGTTATGAAGGAAATATCTGATAGAGATAAACTTCTATGCAAACCAGGAAAGTACAAAAGCTTGCTACATTTGAAAACGAAAAGGCTAGATACGGTAAACAAAACTATCCTCCAATGTGGTTGTGTATACAAATTATTAAATTGGAGATACAACTAGAGGCTATGAGTCATTCGACATTTGCAAGATAACTAAGAAAAGCATCATATGCATGGCAATTGTTTGACAGAAATGTTCAATAATATGTATACATTTGCTGCACGAAAATAAGATATGAGAAAGTCGATGAATATACCAAACACTATTTGGTTGATCTTCATTGTCACATAATGGAGGCTGGTCTCCAGAATCACGAGTTGCATAACATGAACTATTCAATGGCTTCTGCCATATAGCTATGTAACCCTCTTTTTTCACAAGCTGCCAACAAATGTTTCTTGTAAGGTTCTTCATCACTGTGATTGAATGGCATATCAGGCCAACACAAACATCAAAATAGGGAAACAGATGTTGTAGGAACTTGTATTCGATTAGACCACATTGCCATTGTTGCTAGGAGATACCTTTCCAAGCCTCTTGTTGGGACTGTTCATGTTTATAAACAGGTTGTGCAGCCCACACAAAGTACCCACCGGCTCTCAGCAATCTGTTAACCTCAAGAAGAAGGATTCCATCTGTAACAAAACTAGGAAGAGTTTTATTGGTATCATCAAAGTTAAGAAACTTAGACAAAGTCAATAAATTCTGTCAAAGCAATACAAAATATATTAACTTTCAGGAAGGCAAACAAGGGGCATATAAAAGTTACAAAAACATGAAAGGAATTTAACACAAAAAGAAGATGAAATGAAAAACATAAGATGCAAGGGTGACCAGTACATAAAAGATAAAAGTACAAAGCTGTTCTTAATGAAAGAAAAGATAAGGTGTTGGGTCATGCGTAACTTAAATATATGCATATTCTTGATGTAAGATAAATCCAAGTTGAAATAACAGAAACTACTTCTGAAACATATGATAATAACAGGTTATCTTGTCATCTTTTTTCTTTTTGAAGGATGGTTATCTTGTCATCTTGAAGTCACCCAAATTCTAAGTAACTAACAAAATCAACCTCAAGGTCCTAGTTATATAAGAAAAGCATGATACATGGACAAAAAAAGCTGCCCTTTTGAAAAACGTTCATTCCGCAAATAGTTTAAAAAAAGTCTACAAGATGGAAAGATCTATCACAAAATTTTGGCACAAGAAAAGCAATACACACTGATAACTAACTGAATGAGAACAACAAAGATTATATGAAAGGCCAAACAACCAAATCACTCTTGAAGCATGACAAGTATCAGCACACGGGAAGTATAAAACAAAGCAACAACATGTGCATTTACCATCACGTGTCCAATTGATTCTACATCTTGAACAGTGGACTAAATCAAATGCTTGGCTTGGATAAGGCAGACGATGTGTTGCAACAGCTGCCACCATCGCAGGCACACCACGTTCAAGAGCAAACTGAATTTGATTTTCATGGACATCTTTTGGAGCTATGGACATGGTGAGCACATTGCGTGAAAGTAGAAATGCACCAAAGCTTGCTACACCACATCCAATATCGAGGGCAACTCTTGTGTGTTTACCAAATGCAATATCTGGAACCATCTGTGCATTTAATCAAAGTCAATAAACATATTTCTCAGCCCAAAAGTCCAATCATGTGTTTGTATTCATGAGTTTAACAAACCTGAGAAATCTGATCCAAATACTGATCTGCTCCGTGTATAAATTGTGTTCCCCCACCAGGAAATATGAATTTCTCTCCAACCCTTTTTATCCAATTTTGTCCGCCTTTATCATCAACCAAGCGCATATGTGGTACATTGTTATACCATACCTGTTATGACAAAGTTAACTCAATTATTGTAAGAATCCAATTGTGATTCACAAATGAAGAAATTTTGAGAAACAGAGATGCCTTGAGTAAAGACAAATGCATATTCTCAAAGTTAGAATGAAGAATCAACTCCTATTACTCGTTAATTCTAAGAAAGTTACTCCCTTGCAATCAGTGACTCCCAGAAGGAATGATAAAGTAGCAAAAATTCCTTAAGGCCAGTAACTCGATCAAAAATTTCACAAGACAGAAGCGGGATAAGCTGCAAACCTCGTCTCTGCTCTGGGGCCAAGAGAGCGGGGTCTTGTAGCCCTTGGGCTTGGGAACCAAACAATCCAAGCTCTTGCCGGCCGCAGGGCAATGCCGCTCGAACCGCTCCCCTCTCTCCGTCGATTGCAACCTCTTGATCTCCTCCTCGTTATCCATGCACGGAATGTACTCTCTCATGCTCTCCGGACACACAGGAAACTTCTCGACCCTAATCGTCCCCTTCGTCCAGCCTCCGTCGCCGCCCGCCGCGGTCCCGTTCTCGGGTGCTTCGCCGTCGTCCGGCTCGTCGGGCGGATCCACATCGAACCCCGCGTCATCGAAGGCATCCGTCATCGTCCCGTTCCCGTCCAAGATTCCGATCTTGTCAGGTCCGGCAGGACGGGGCGGAGGAGGTGGAGGCGCGAGATCGGTCGGCGGAGGAGGAGGGAGAGGGAGCGCTTGAGCGGCGGTGACGTTGGAGGAGGAGGTGGCAGCGGCGGAGAAGAAGGCGAGTTGGGGGTAGGCGCCGGACCAGTGCCTGCCGAGGTAGAAGGAGACGACGGCGGTGACGGCGAGGATGGTGATGCGCGCGAAGAGGTGGGAGTTGATGAGCTCTGCGCTCGCGCGGAGGCCCTTCATGTCGCCCGCTCGCTCGCTCGCGCCCTTGGAATCGCACAGTCGCACTACTGCGACCACGTTATTTAATTTAATAGTAAAGACGAGATGGAATATTGGAATTATACTGTCAAGTTACTACAAAAGATCTCATCTAAAAATTCTATTTGATTTGATGCATTTTGGTTATGTAATTTACAAATGGTTTATTGAATGTAAAAATTTATTATTATTATTCAAATTAGAGGTTAACAAAGATGTATAATAATTTGTTATGAATTTTGTACGAAAATCCATTAATTTAAAAATTAATAATCAAATTTTATTTAATGAGCTAAATTATTGATAAGAATTTGATCATTAATTTTAAAATTAACGGACCGAATTCCGTACCGCATATGATACATAGCAAATTAATAATAGATTAAGTTTTTAGTTATTAAAAATAAATATTATTATTCTTTATTTATATTATTGTTTAAAAAAATAGGAGTGCGTAGTAGTTCGTACTACACCTCTTGCAGCATATGGTTCTGACCATTAATTTTAAATTAATGACCAAATTTAATTCAGTTAAAATGAGTAGATAACTAAATTTGACTATTAATTTAAAATTAATTATTAAGATCATATTTTATATGGAGTATAATGCAGAGTGCTCTTCATTTATCTTTATTTTTTATATGTTTAATGAAAAAAAAGTAGGAAAAATTTATCTTGCATTAAAACTTTATAACAAAAGATAATTTTGTCATGTGTTTCTGAGTGCGCACTTCAATTTATATTTGTCCTTTTTTTCAATAAGTTCATTTTTATGCGGTAAAGTTGTCAAATATCAATTAGCTCATTTTACGTTTTTTTTGCCAAATTGAATTAATTAGATATTAACAACTTAAATACCAAGGTACTAAAAAACGTATAATTTGAATTGTTGAATACTTTTTTTTTACTTACATAGTCGTTTGAATGCAAGTTGAGGACCTTGAGGTATCTAAAAATTCTATTTACATGTACTCTTTATATCGAACTTTATATAGGAACCCTATATGTAGATTTTTAACATTTTAATTACTTTATTTATATGATGTGCTACATTATGGCTTCTTTTCAAATATAAAAAAACATTGCAGGTAAATTTTAAATTTATTAAATATACTTCAAAACAAAAAGTTACTCAACGACATAATATTTGAGCATTTATTTAAATTATGAAAAATAATATTCTCTTGATAACTATAATTTGTTAGCTGGCAATTACAAAATGGAAGTTCTTGAGCTTTGACAACCCTTAAATCAGCGATCAATCCTTTTTCTATATCGATTTCCGAGATTGGTTGAGCCATGGCATGTTTCCAATATTATACATCATTGTTTGTTAAAAATATTACCCAAACCATTAATAAACTTAATACACAAATTTGATAATGTATGTATTTTCGGTTGCAAAATATGGTATTGTATTGATGAAGGTAATCGGTGATATTATTGGCAAAAAATTTAAAAGACACGAAAATTTTTTATTTAACTTGATAAATTGGTACAATGTCATCAAATTAANTATATATATATATATAATCCTGAAAAATCAATAAGGGTTGAGGGAAAAATGTAATGAGATGGAAAATTAATCTTCATTCATTTATTTGGGTAAAATTTTAACAAAGGGGATGTTTAAAAATTAAGCTCAATTCTCTCTCAATCTACCTTAACCTGGATAGCTAATGAGTCACAAGAAAATCAAGTTTGCACTTGATTAATTAACACGCATTATAAACAGTTTCACTGTATGAAAAAAATGTGATATATTACTGTTATTAGATATGCATCCAAATATTGAGAGATCTCTTGATATAGTATTTTTTTATTATTATTATAATTTTTAAAATTTTGTTTTAGTTAATCTATATTTTCTCGGATCATATACCTAGTTAAAATAAAAAAATAATAAAAAATATTTTATATTCAGAAAATAAAATTTAAAGTAAATAATAAAACTTTACTCCAACTACGACATCTTCATATATTATTAAACAAGCAATGTTTCACACAAATATTAACTTTTTTATTATTTAATATTTTTTCAAAAATTGACAAAAGAATAAATGAATTTAATATTACCCATTTAGTTTGAACTATAGAGGGCCAAACATTTTTTTTCGTAATAAGTGATGATTTTTCAATATTTAAAATTTACATTTAACCTATGCAGTTTTTAATATTGATCTCATATTGACAAGAATAATTTGATCTTATGAAAAATATAAAGTAAAATAGACCGTAAAAAAGTGTTAACAAATAAACAAACAAAACAAAGTTGAACCACAAAAATAACTTAATTGAAAAAAAAAAAGAATAAATCACGGGGCCACCACCACCGACTCACTCGTCACTTAAAGCGCTCAGAGTGGAGCGAGCAAACGAAGGCGGAGAAGAAGAAGAGGAGGCTTTGCACCGCCTCAGATCTCGCCGCAACGCTGCCTCTGACGGATCTCGTATCCATTCTACGCCCGCCGCTCATCCGTAGGTAACCCTCCGTCGATCCACCAAATGCTTAGGTTCAGCTCGTTTCTTTGCAGTTCCAATTTCCCTAAATTTTCCACTTCTTTTTTATAATCTCATTTTTTTGTCTTTGGATCTTTAAGAGGAGTTTACCCTGTTAGTTTTGTTTATTTTTTTGTGTGCAAGATCACGCTCGATTGATAGGTTTTTGTGCATTTGTTTATGTTTTACTCAGTTGCATGATTTTTTTTCCTTTTAATTGGATAATGAGAAGAATGTTGTGTTATTTTTGTTTGAAAAAAAAAGAGTTTTTTTTCTACAATGTTTGCCTCGTGACTTTGACATGTTGCAATGAACCACCTGCTCAGTATCAACGCGAGGGATCTGTGAATTGTTTGGGATCGAAATCATGGCAGCCAGGAGAGCCAATGCGTCGCGGCGGGTGGCTGACGGCGGGAGTCTTCCGCTAGTCGGGTCACTGAATCAGAAATCACGAACGTCGCCATTGTTATCTGTTGGTCTGGTCCTCTTGGTACGTTTGCTTGTTTGACCTTGCAAGGGGCCTACTTTGTCTAGATTTTATCACGAATAAATGTGCATCCAGCTAAGCCTTGCCGTATTCTTTATTGAATTTCAGGGTGCTTTTCTTCTAATTGGTTACTCGTATAGAGGTTCAGGTAAGTGTATCATTCGATCTGAAAAAATTTGACGACAGTTCGTGTTTACTAATTGAATCGAAATAAATATGTGCTTCATGAAGGTGGATTTAGCAGCGAGAAGGAAGCTTTGAGCAGAGCTGATGGTACGTTCAATCTTACTCATGGTTGATGCTTTATTTTTTGCATTTTGTTATATCTGGTTATTTTGTGTCATATTTATTGCATCTTCTGATCGGATAGGGTATACTGGTGAATGGTGATAAATTTTATGAAAGCCATTTCCTCTCATTTTGATTTTGAAATTAGTCATGTCACACTACCTTTTACATAGCAACCAATGTTTTCTTTTCTTCTTACATAGTAAAAAGGCAAATGCTTAACTACAAATAGATAAAGCTTAGGCATAAGTAGAAGTGTTTGGAAATTTGAGGGAAGGTAACTAAGTAAGTGATTAATATTAAAGTAATAAATTTTGAAGATGATGTGGAAATTTAATGTAATTTAAGGGAGGAAAATGGAATTAACTTGTGCATGAATGAAGATCTTTAATAGAGAGTATATCTCATTGTTTGTGATGAAATATGGACAAACTTTGGGATGGTTTACCTCTAAGATTTCATTTTCTCCATTTTGCACTTTCTTGGCAACGTTCGAGTATTTAACAATTTAGCGTGTTATGCCACAATGCATCTGATGCTAGATTTTTGCAGTTGTCATCTATTGCCGAGAAGCATTTATCCGACCTTTTAGGTTTTGTAGATGTGTTATTACATTCATGAGTCATTGCTATTGCACTCATTAAAGCATTTTCCATCCTTTCTANGCTGACGGCGGGAGTCTTCCGCTAGTCGGGTCACTGAATCAGAAATCACGAACGTCGCCATTGTTATCTGTTGGTCTGGTCCTCTTGGTACGTTTGCTTGTTTGACCTTGCAAGGGGCCTACTTTGTCTAGATTTTATCACGAATAAATGTGCATCCAGCTAAGCCTTGCCGTATTCTTTATTGAATTTCAGGGTGCTTTTCTTCTAATTGGTTACTCGTATAGAGGTTCAGGTAAGTGTATCATTCGATCTGAAAAAATTTGACGACAGTTCGTGTTTACTAATTGAATCGAAATAAATATGTGCTTCATGAAGGTGGATTTAGCAGCGAGAAGGAAGCTTTGAGCAGAGCTGATGGTACGTTCAATCTTACTCATGGTTGATGCTTTATTTTTTGCATTTTGTTATATCTGGTTATTTTGTGTCATATTTATTGCATCTTCTGATCGGATAGGGTATACTGGTGAATGGTGATAAATTTTATGAAAGCCATTTCCTCTCATTTTGATTTTGAAATTAGTCATGTCACACTACCTTTTACATAGCAACCAATGTTTTCTTTTCTTCTTACATAGTAAAAAGGCAAATGCTTAACTACAAATAGATAAAGCTTAGGCATAAGTAGAAGTGTTTGGAAATTTGAGGGAAGGTAACTAAGTAAGTGATTAATATTAAAGTAATAAATTTTGAAGATGATGTGGAAATTTAATGTAATTTAAGGGAGGAAAATGGAATTAACTTGTGCATGAATGAAGATCTTTAATAGAGAGTATATCTCATTGTTTGTGATGAAATATGGACAAACTTTGGGATGGTTTACCTCTAAGATTTCATTTTCTCCATTTTGCACTTTCTTGGCAACGTTCGAGTATTTAACAATTTAGCGTGTTATGCCACAATGCATCTGATGCTAGATTTTTGCAGTTGTCATCTATTGCCGAGAAGCATTTATCCGACCTTTTAGGTTTTGTAGATGTGTTATTACATTCATGAGTCATTGCTATTGCACTCATTAAAGCATTTTCCATCCTTTCTAAATTCTCAGTTATTTGTTGCATATTATTGGCAGGTGTTTTCTGCACATCAGATGTTTTACAAGCAATACCTACTCTCAAAAAAGCTTATGGTGATAGTATGCGGAAAGTTTTGCACGTAGGACCAGATAGTTGCTCAGTTGTCTCTTCTTTCTTGAAAGAAAAAGATACGGAAGCCTGGGGAGTGGAACCTTATGATTTGGAAGATGTTGATAACAGTTGCAAGAGCCTTGTACGCAAAGGCTATGTGCGTTTTGCTGACATTAAATTTTCTCTACCGTACAGACCAAAGTCATTCTCCCTTGTAATTGTCTCGGATGCTCTTGATTACTTGTCACCTAAGTACCTTAACAAGACCCTTCCAGAACTTGCAGGACTATCAGCAGATGGCCTCGTTGTATTTGCTGGTAAGTTCCTTTTACACATACTCTCAACATGGTTGCAGAATTTCCAAAGTCATTTAGCAGCATAAGATAATGGTCATTGGAACTTCTTTATTAATGTCTTTTTTGCCACAAAAATAAAGAAAAAGTACTCTAACTTCTTAGAATTTTTTGAGTTCTCTCTTTTTAATGATTTTCTCTCTTTGTATAGATATGAAACTGATAGGAAAGAACATGTCCTAACATATAGATCTTATTTGTAAGCATAGTATGCTGAGAAACTATTTTTCTTTTAAATTGAGTTACAAACTACACCAGGATATAGAGATTTCTACTTGCAGATAAGTGTTTATTATTTTTCTTATTTTGTTATTTTATTATTTTAGGATATCCAGGCCAACAGAGAGCCAAGGTCTCAGAGCTATCAAAATTCGGAAAACCGGTATGCAGTGTTGTTAATTTAATTTCCTTTATTGTGATCATTCCTATTACTTATGAAAACTTGTTCTGCATTGTTTCAAAGGTTATGTTATATGTTTTGCACTTGAAGAAAATAATTTTTTTATTATGTTTCTGTTGGATACACTTTTGACAAAGGTTGTTGGTCTTGATCCCTGATCTTCCTGTTGCAGTGTTAAGGATATTGTTCTTTTGTTTCTCGTTTAGAGTTGTACTAGATATGTGCTTGTCACTTTTTAAGATAGGTTCTAAAGAACTTTTTGTTTATATATCAAATCTAGCAATGGATTTTTGTACCACTTGCAGACCAAATTGCGTAGTTCCTCATGGTGGATCAGATACTTCTTTCAAACTGGCTTGCAAGAAAATGAAGCTGCTGTGAAGAAGTTTGAGCAGGCTGCAAGCAAGAGCTCTTACAAGCCAAGCTGCCAAGTCTTTCATATTACATCTTAGAGCTCCATCATTACATAATATGACATATGAAGTCAAAGTCGATTAACTCGTGACCTCATCTTTATTTTTCAATCGGTACTTCAATTTGCTCATGATATTTTAGTTAGTCCTTTGTTATCAGATATCTTTTTTTCGGAAAAAAAGTTCTATTAAATTGTATGAATAGGCAATATTTGAACTCCTTATGATTTGCAATAAATACTTATCTGATATTATTGTATGAGTTCGGTTACAATTTTTAAGTAGTGTTGCCAAAAGTAAAGAGTTCTATTGTTGGCAATTCAGTTATGTTATACATACACTGCTAGTCAATATAATTGAATTCAGGTTGGAAATATTTGTTGCTTTAGTTCTCTTATGGTATCACTAGACTAAGGTTTTCTCATGGATCTCATCCCTCCTTCAGAAAATGGCACCACTTTCCCAACCATGAAACTATCAACCACAAACTCCTAGTTATGAAAGAATTAACTTCTGCCTCTACTTAGTGCATACGATCTGTTGTTGAAGGCTTCGTTGACGTTACCCATGTCCAACTACTTACGCCATGTGAAACATTTGGTCAATGAACTTGTCGTCGCAAGTCGCATATTGTCCGCCTCCGGCTTTGATCCATTTCAACAATTTTGGATTCAATTAGAGTGACATAATCGCCTCCTTCTCGACAAGAATATAACATACAACTTTCAATTGTAACTTTCTATTTGGTCAATGAACTTTAACTTTCAATTGTATCCATTTTTCTATTTTAACTTTCAATTGTAACTTGCTATTTTAAGCAATGATATTAGAGTGGCATGATAAGTGGTTTCTCTTTATTTAAGAAAGTCTCGAAATTAAATCTTTTTTAATATAAAATATTTTCGTCGATCGACTAATTGACATAAAATATCGAAAATTATAATGGCAACCGAAAAAATATATTATACTTGATATAGACATAATTATCTCCCACTTTATAACCATGAGTATATTTCTTAATTGACAATACTAACTTTAAATATAATAACAGTGAATATAAAAATGAAAGTTTGAGAATCAAGGTTCACACTATTTTTGAGAGAGCATTTTTTGTGGAATCTTTGTTGATATTCCAAAATATATTATTGCTGATAGCATTTCTACCGATTCACCATTCAAACAGCACCTTCCGAACGGGAACTTAATAATTTTGCTTTTAGGACTTGGAAAGTTTCGCATCCTGCGAGAGATAGAACGATAAACGCCATTCTCCGTTTGCTAGGTGTATGGAATTTTTGTTTTAAGAGTACTTCTTGCAACGAAAGAAATGAGTTTTGGAAGTGTATTAGTCCTCAACCATTGTAAGATCAATTATTTGAAGAAAACTACCCAACAATATAAACAACTCATATTCATATACTTCAAATTTAATACAAATACAGCTTTGAAATGTAACCTGCTCAAATAACAGACCAAACATTTCAATTTGCCTTGTAAGAGTATCCACAGAAGATTCAAGATTTTTGTAGCCAAGAAGTAGCAATAAAGCCAATAAGACATACAAAATATCAAATAAACATTCATGTCTTGTTGATCTAGAAGTAGAAGTTTAAGAAACAAAACTGAAAGCACAAAAAAACTTATTACTGACTAAATCCGCTGAGAACCGACAGGAAAATCCAACTCAGTTAGGGCGTGGAGTAGCCCATTCAACTCGGAGGATAAGGTTATCATAACCATAACCATTAAGCTTGTTTATAGCTCTCTCAGCATCTTCCTTGTTGACAAAGTTGACAAAGCCGAAGCCTCGACTAACTCCAGTCTTTTGATCAACAGCAACATAGACACGAGTGACAGGACCAAAGGTGCGGAAAAGCTCCAGAAGGTCAGGTTCCCGTGTGTCCTCTGAAAGATTGGTTACTCGAACAGAGTTCTCATCATTGCGGCACCGCATCTCTGTTCCACGAGTATCTGCACCAGCTCTCATGCTAGGAGGCACATAAGTACTTTTTCCAGCACCAGAAGCTGCATCAGAAGTTTCAGCACCTGGAGGTCTATCAACGAAGCTATCCGTTTGCGGTGCAAGATCCTTGTAAGGACACTTTGATGTCCAGTGATCACCCTTCTTGCCACAAGTCCTGCACACGATAAGGACAGCACCACCTGCCTTGCCCAAAGCAGCCATATTATCTCCCGCAACTTTTATTTCTTCTGGTTTACTGCCTGTTGATGAGGGTTTTAAGAAACATGGTTAAGATGTTCAATTAACGAAAATATTAATAAACCTCACCCGAACAATGCATTCTGGATTTCATGCTTACACAAATCAATGCAGTAACAATCCATCGTTTTCATCTGATTAAGACCTCAACAATGGCACCACGCCACAATTAAGTTGCTATAGATTATTTTTCACCGATATAGAATATTAAATGTACTTCTAGTTTCATGGGATTTTCCCGCTTCTCCAACTAAATTGCTCCACTTAAATAAATGAATTCATGTCATGGCAACAAGATAATCAAAAGCCATAATCATAAACTAATAATCAGGAATACTTTTTAATGAGTGCATATGAAAAACTTAATGGATCCATAAAAAGAAATCAAGCTCGGCAAGAGCAACGACAGGGAAAACATAATACGAGAAACAAAACTGTTATAGAGAATAGCCCTAACAAGTATCAACTATATCTTTTCAACATATCAAGTGAATCCACAGAAATGAGCACAATGTCATCACGTTTTCTGAACACAACAGAGTTCACATAATACTTGTTTGACTTGTTAGATATCCGCTTTAGTTAGGATCACAAAAACATGGTTTCTTATGTCATTCCGCTTCATATGATCACAGAAACATGTAAAACAGCCTAAATGACGCTGCACTATGTACACGGAGATAGCGAAACGAATGTAACCAATATGATAAAAATACCTGAAACTTTCCTTCTACTATTGAAGTAATAGACGAAAAACATAAGCATACTTCCATATGCCTTTAGGATAACACTGCAACTATAGCGTAAACTGCAACATACCTCTCGGAGAACACTACTATCACTGAATAGAGAACAAGGAAAAAAAAATGAAATTGAAATGAAAAAGTGGTCTAAATTCTTTTAAGAAACTTATTAAGTTTAATATAGTAAATTCATATGGACATAAACAATGTTACTTGTATATGAGATTTATTATGATATAAATGAATAAAAAATGTAATTGCATATTTTTATGTGAGTCATTAGTGAACATTATTTTTAAATATTTTATATAAAAAATAAAATTTCAACGAATAATGCGAGACCGAGAATAATGATGATTATAGCTATCAATAATGGAACTCATAATGATTTTTTTTATTTTTTTTCTTAAATTATATATTTACATTATTATGTTCAAATAATATTCATGTTCTATGTAATTGCATATTTTTATGTGAGTCATTAGTGAACATTATTTTTAAATATTTTATATAAAAAATAAAATTTCAACGAATAATGCGAGACCGAGAATAATGATGATTATAGCTATCAATAATGGAACTCATAATGATTTTTTTTATTTTTTTTCTTAAATTATATATTTACATTATTATGTTCAAATAATATTCATGTTCACTTACCCATATAAATTTATCATATTAAATTTACTATTTTTTTAAATATTATGAGTCTAAATATGACGACATTTTGTTTTAATTAATCCAATAAACGAATTTCATAGAAAAAATGAAAGTATTTTTGTCAAATAAACAAAAGTTAAAGTCATATCTCCAAAAAAAATAACTTTTTTTTATTACAGTATTCTCTTAGAGGTATGCTTACTTTTGCATAGCCTATTTTCCATCAACATCTAAACTATAAAATTAATCATTTATCTCCATTAAACTATTAAAAAAGAATTTCAGCTTCCTCACCATCAATTTTTTTTGTTGATTTTTCTTCTCTTTTTCTTATACAATTAATAGTTTATCATTTATCAGTATAGAAAATTAGGAAAAATATATTTAGACGTACAAATTAAGGATGTAAGTAAAAAAATTGAAAACTTCAAAATCTAGGAAATCTATCCGAGGCAACATAAAATTTCTATTTCTTAAAAAATTAAAAAAGAACCATATCTTTTTAAATTTTAATAAATCATCGAAGGAGCTCATCTAATAATCAGGATTATAAATACTCAATAAATACAAAAGTTTGTAATATATCACTACAAGAAATTTGATCTAAAGTGACGTTTGTTAAAAATACATGTGTAAATAAATATCATAATAATTAGTTATGTTTAATTAAACTTAACTAAAATTTTTAATCTAGTAATGTTTGTTTATGTAGAATAATTCTAATACAATTTATAACGTTTAAAACATAACTGAAAATTTAAATGAGTTCCTAAGCTACATATAATTATGTCTTGAACTTGAAGACTATTAAACTTAATTACTTTTTTCAATTTCACTAGATCTAATCGCTCTTCCTATCCTCCTTTCTCTCTCGCCTCCATTGGTTTAGCCCAACTCCTGATGGCTCTTCCTCTCCTCCTCCGCCGGAGTGCCCAAATCTGATCGCTCTTCCTCTCGCCGGAGTGCCCGACTGCCGAGCTGAACCCACACCATCTCCGCGTCGACTTCGCCTTCATCGTCAGGAACATCTTCACCTCCCATGGTGCCCGAAAAAGACCGTCGCCTACGCTGCCCAAGTCTGCGCCGCCGAAGTTTCCACCCACCTCTTTTTGGTAAGGTCTAGTTATATTTAATCAATGTTTGTGGAGTTTTGTTTTATGCCCTCATTTCATTGGAACAGTGCTTCCGGTTCCTTTTGAGCTTTTGATGTGTTGATGGCAACACACTCCGCCGGCGAGCCTCTTCCTCTTCGTTATTGATTTCAGGTGGTTTTGTTTCATATTGGGAATGGGTTTTGTGATGGTTTTTGAATAAATAATCTAATAAGGGTTCTTGTTCGAGTTCTAGCATCGTGCCCTTGGAGATTTGCATTGTCAGTCAGTTAGAAATCGCCAGAGATTCGGATTGTTCGAGCTGCACGCGGTGCCATTAAGGACTGATTTGAACTAGTCATGAGTAGTAAGGTAATTGCTCAATTCCTTGTGTGTGTTGCTAGCCTTCGGATCTGTTGCTTGGTTGTCGTGAGCGAGAGCAATGACACATCGCCGAAAAAGACCATTCAACAGTACTATGTCCCATAAGGTAACTCTCCTTTCTCATATATGACTTTGTATCGGGATTGTGAGTACTTGATGAATTAGTTCATGGTAACATTCTCGGCTAATCTGTGCTATATGTGTATAGATATAGTTGTAACATGAAACAAATGGAACCTATTTGTCTTTATGCTCGGTTGATACAAAAGAATCGAGTTAATCATTTAGTAACTTGAGCTAGGAATGAGAGGATTGTTAAAGGAATTAATCTGGATGTGTCAACTAATTAATCTAAAACAAATAAAACTGGTTAAATTACTCGGCATGTGCTAAACTTTGTTATCTATATTAATTATCCTAATTGGAGTATCAAGTTGTTAGTAATTGATTTAAGATTTATCAGTCTAAGGAAGAATAATTTGATTGTTGTAAGATAATAAGGTTATAACTAATCTACGTGAATAAAGATCCATCTAAAACCTGATTAATGTGATAATTTATTAGATAATCTGAAAGTTTGTTTGGATATAATCTGAAAACAAAAATCTATTCTTCAACCGGGGAGGGTCTTCTCATCCTTTTTTTTAACTGGTTATAAATTCAGAGCTAATTTGTTTTTAACTTATCATAACTTTTTTCCTACATGCATAATTTTAAACATTTATTTTTTTTCCTTACTTTCATAAAGTTCAAACTTTTATCAAAAGCCTCACACAAATTCATCTGCAATTAAAATCATTTGACAACTGCATGCATTTCTTGTGTTATTTAATAACATAGTAACACGAGAAGCAATATCATTTGACAATTGCATGCTTAGAACTTTAGTTTATCACTTACTGTCTTGATCATTTTTTTCTAATGCTCATTCCTAGTTAAATTCTTAATGATATGTAGAGATATGCTCCCATTGTGGATGGTGATAGGAGGACCTTCCCATTCAAAGAAAAGAGACGTGCTTGGGAACATATACAAGTTAGTATCATTTTTTAATTATTTTTTATTATGTATTTGATCAATTTATTACGCATAATAACTTTATTTTGATGATGTAATTTTATTTATAGAATCGTTTCAATTTAGATGATGTATGAATGACCCGATCAAATTTCGAGCTGCTGATAAAAGGATGAGTCTTCTTCACAAGAAGCATCGAGCCGAAGTTAAAAGCAAATGGAAGAAAGATGAAGATCGTGCTCGTGCTGCTGGTCCAGTACCTTATAGTGTCAACAATGTAAGATTTAGATGAAACAGCCATATCGATTCCAAGGCTTGTCCAAATTTAGAAGGCAACAGAGAAGTAAAAAAAGGATTTAAGCAATCATTTGTCACAACAAACCTCAATTGAAGCCATGCCCAAATAGGCAAACTGATTTTGGAACATCGTGAAAGTTATAAAGCAGGGCCAATGTGAAAGCCGCAATTTGTAGCATTGTTTAAGTGAAATC
Organism: Pontederia paniculata; assembly: GCA_001647135.1. NCBI lineage: Eukaryota > Viridiplantae > Streptophyta > Magnoliopsida > Commelinales > Pontederiaceae > Pontederia > Pontederia paniculata. Next base: position 47,683 of record LTAE01006701.1, read on the forward strand.
TATCCATCAAAGCCTCACCAAAGATGATGTGATTGGTCTTTTGCCAGGAGAAATAGATATATCGTGTAATATTTGAAGGTTGTACTACAGGTTAAATATGAAACAAAACAACCTTATAGAATACCAGACAAATTCAATTAGGTGAATGTGAAAACAGAACCATCCTATTGAATATGAACACAAATGTAATTAGGTGACCATTATTTCATTTCCTTTGAATTGTATAAAACATCAAACTACCTTTTTTGTTCTTTAGAGAAGAGGCCTGATGCATGCAGCATGTCATACGTCCTTGGATACGTATCAAATGGTTCACATCTGTAAAAAGAAAACGTTTCCAGTTGTAGGAAAATGACATGTCAAATATTGCCTTACAGGTCATGATAAAGTTGATAAAAAATATCAAGCGAAAACAGATTTGAAACATAATGGAAAAAATTACTATGTAAGCAAACTTGATCTTGGCATGACTTGCATAGAACTAAATTATATTTTCTTACACGTATATGAATTTTATAATGATGCATTCTACAACTTGTGCCTGTTTCCCAGTCAATCGATTAAGTTGAATAATAAGACCAAGTGCGCTTACCACATGATGAAGGCATCCAGAAGAGTTTCAGTTGTGTTAGGCATTTTTAAAGAAGTTTTCTTTTCAAGATAAAACATCTCAAATGTTGATAAATCTTTTGACGTAAGTTCTGGTAAATTTTTTCTTTTGAGGAGTAGTTCTGGATAAAACTGGCTATGAAAGTAACAGATAATTGACATTTAAAGATGGCAAGATAGCAACTTCAGGACAAAATGATGATAAAATAAATGTCTAAAGTCAGATATGACGATCAAGCTGAAATAAGTTTGCCTCTGTTAAAATCCAGAAGGCAAGAAAATGTGTTGGCATAAGGGTCACACTTGTTGCCTTGATCTAATTATGTTATGGAATATAAGAAAACATACATGCATATGATAAGTACTCCAATCAAATGAAACTTGTACTTAGGCTGAAAAGGAATTAAAAAGATGAACTAAAGATAAAGTCCTTATGGAGTGGACAAGCCTCCCAAATACATAACATTCATATAAAAAACATAACTATAAGCAAATGTTACACTATATTTATACTAATGAATAACTAACTAATCAAGGCACAAGGGACTTAGTGGGGGTAGTTAATGGGAGCAGTGGTGGTTGATCAGAATATGAGACATGCGACTGCTCTAACTTCCACTTCTTTGTGTGAACATTTGAATTAGTTATCCTGGATCTATGGTAAAAGATCCACTTGGCTTTATTTTGGTATAGGCCTTTATAGGAGGATTCTTATCAATGCCAACCCCTTGAAACCTCGACTTGCCCTCAAGGCGAAAATCAAGAACTTGTACTGTAAACTCATCTTCATTGGACAACTGTTGTAGGTTGGTGTTTACAGTTGCTTCTTCCATTTGTTCTTCCTCAACAAAGTCCATGAGAAAATACTTTAAAAGTTTACAATGATGTCCAAGCGCATATTTCTCATTGCAATGAAATCAGAGGCCTTTCTCAAACTTCGCTTGTTGTTCGGCCTCCTTAAGACATGCATAAGAAGTTGCTGAAACCTGAAGATGCGAGGCTGACTTTGACAGAAAGTTGTTGTTGGCAGGAAAAAATGGAGCTTCATTGCATTGTTGCCCTAGTGTATTAAGAGAAGTTGTTGATCGTTGTGGAAAAACTTTGGAGCACCTTGAAGAGACCACTTTAGTTTCAAATTGTAGTGCTTTCCCCTTTTCATATTTTGTGTGGTTAGATTCTTCATAGTGTCCCCCATTGGCTTTGGCTTTGAGCAAAGCAATGTCTGCAGCTAGAGTATCCAAAATAGCTAATTTAGAGGTAATGACTGATAACTGTTGGATAAGTTGTTTTTTTTTTTTTGAGAGAATGTTGGATAAGTTGTTCAGTTTGGGGATTTACAGAATTTAGCAGAATATTGGAAATAGGATGAGGATTTGGAGACCAAGGGGAAGAAATTGATTTTATTGGTGGTTCGTTGAGATGAGAAAAGGAACATGTGACTATCATTTTAGGATCTATGGCTCTGATACCAATATGATAAGTACTCCAATCAAATGAAACTTGTACTTAGGCTGAAAAGGAATTAAAAAGATGAACTAAAGATAAAGTCCTTATGGAGTGGACAAGCCTCCCAAATACATAACATTCATATCAAAAACATAACTATAAGAAAATGTTATATCATATTTATACTAATGAATAACTAACTAATCAAGGCACAAGGGACTTAGTGGGGGTAGTTAATGGGAGCAGTGGTGGTTGATCAGAATATGAGACATGCGACTGCTCTAACTTCCACTTCTTTGTGTGAACATTTGAATTAGTTATCCTGAATCTATGGTAAAAGTTCCACGTGGCTTTTTTTTGGTATAGGCCTTCATAGTTGGATTCCTATCAACATACCAGTCATGCATTACTCCTATTAGTCCATGATCGTAGATAACAGGTAATGTGTTTCACCCGCTTATAAGGACAACATTCATTACCCATCAGTCAATCTGTTGTTTAATTAATGCAGCTGAAAATCTGCAATTCAACTTCTAGAGATGTTAGAACATGTCAACCCTAGGGGCCTAGACAAAGGGTAGACATTCCATTTGCACTATTAGTAATTCAGAATGCAGTGGATCACGAGGGAATTATTTACCCTCCAAAGCCAGCCCTCATATCCATGACATTTCTTAGTTGCATTTGGTTCAAATGATAAACACGGACATAGATATCTTTAATGATAGAATTCCAGTAATCTGCCTTTGCCTTAAAAAGCTCATTTTTTGTCATATTAGCATCCATCTTAACTTCTTGGCGTCTTCGAGGTGGCTCGTTAAGGCGAACAGGCCATTCTGTAATGTTGGCTCCAAATCCATTCTCAGGAAGCCGACTGATGCATGGTTTTAGCTTAACATGCCTGTAAAGCAAAGAAAGAAAATTGCGACTATAACATAAAAGTAAGGAAGCATACACATAAATATTGAAATATTTTAGCTGTATAAAAAATATATACATTTATTTTTGAACAGAACTAGCAAATGACCTATGTGAATAAATTCAAGTAACAAAAAATACAGCTTCAGATACTTAAAAAAGAGTGGCTTCTACAAGCCACAAGAAACTTGGCATGAAACATGGGTAATGGAAGGAAAGAGTTGAAATAATATCATGAATTTTGAGAGAGCAAATCCAATTCAGAGGATAAATTTCACCATCTATATGTATGAATTTGTTTCCCTTTTTAGGATGTAGATGCATGAAATCCAGTATAAACAATGAAACCAATCTGTATCAGTACCTAGAAGTTCACTTCTTCTTTCACAATAATGGAATAACGCAACAAGTTCCCATCAAGATTGTCCACTTTGCGTTCCCTTGGGTGCACACAATTTCTTAAACATTTGACACAGATTTTAAGATATGTCTACTTATGTACTCAGCATGTTTATGTATTTAGTACATGTGAGATTTGTTTAAGTTACTCATTTGCACTTAAGCGAGATCTTAATGTCATTGATGATATTTGTCCCACCATGGCTGAAGTTGCATGTGGAGCGATTCTGTGTCAACTGTAACAACCAAGATTTCATCGATCTCTTGTCTTTGCATGGTTTTAAAATGCACTTGTGGAATTTAAGGTATGCTTATTTATATTTCAAACGTCTCTTTTGTGTTCTTCTCATATGAGATTAACCAAAGGTGCACAAGATATTGTCTCACGTTTCTCGTGAGTTTTATATAACTTTTTCAAAAAGGATTTTTAAATTAAATCAAAATGTAACAGCCAAATCCTCATCGATACAGTATACTTCAGACTCACACTGTTTTAGAAATGCATATTTGGATTCTAAACTATGTCCACTTATATACTCAACATCTCTTTCTATTTGTTCATTGATATTCGCTAAAGACGCAAACACTTGCAACACCTTAGGGACTCAACATCCTTGCTAAGATATGTCTCAGCATGGTTCAAGGTTGAACATTCTGGTGCCAAATATAACTGCTTAGTCCCTAAAAATTTTGTCCACTTTGGGTTCCCTTATGGTTCTTAACACGCCAATGAATTCTAAGCATGTCCACTTATATATCTTGTATCTTTCTCTTATTTTTCCTTGTAGAATTTATGTAAGGTATCAACTTAGAATTATACATAACAAAAGTGAAATGGAAATCAAAGAAGGCTCTATATAAAGAGTTCAATGTAGGTGCTCCCTAGTTAAGTAGGGATCACCTTTACCTACATCTTCAATCGTAGAATGTTAAATCTACGGTGAATGTTAGATTTTCTCTCTCCTACTTTTTTTCTCTCCTAAATCTATCCACCATAGATTAAGCATCCTACGGTTAAAAATGTAGGTAGCATGGTACTCCCTACTTAAGTAGGGAGCACCTCCATTTTCTCCCGATATAAATGTCCAATTGGCTTGCAATTGAGGTTTTGAAAATGATGGTGAAGTGATGATAACAAAAACAATAATAAAATTGATGGAAAATGAAATGTTATGAAGGAAATATCTGATAGAGATAAACTTCTATACAAACCAGGAAAGCACAAAAGCTTGCTACATCTGAAAACGAAGAGGCTAGATACGGTAAACAAAACTATCCTCCAATGTGGTTATGTATACAAATAATAAAATTGGAGATACAACTAGAGGCTATGAGTCATTCGACATTTGCAAGATAACTAAGTTGCATCATATGCATGGCAATTGTTTGACTGAAATGTTCAATAAGCAATATGTATACATTTGCTGCACGAAAATAAGATATGAGAAAGTTGATGAATATACCAAACACTATTTGGTTGATCTTCATTGTCACATAATGGAGGTTGGTCTCCAGAATCACGAGTTGCATAACATGAATTATTCAATGGCTTCTGCCATACAGCTATGTAACCCTCTTTTTTCACAAGCTGCCAACAAATGTTTCTTGTAAGGTTCTCCATCACTGTGATTAAATGGCATATCAGGTCAACACAAACATCAAAAAAGGGAAACGATGTTGCATGAACTTATACTCGATTACACCACATTGCCAATATTGCTAGGAGACACCTTTCCAAGCCTCTTGTTGGGACTGTTCATGTTTATAAACAGGTTGTGCAGCCCACAAAAAGTACCCACCAGCTCTCAGCAATCTGTTAACCTCAAGAAGCAGGATTCCATCTGTAACAATATTGGTACCGTCAAAGTTAAGAAACTTAGACAAAGTCAATAAATTCTGTCAAAGGATACAAAATATAATAACTTTCAGGAAGGCAAACAAGAAGGGGCATATAAGAGTTACAGAAAACATGAAAGGAATTTAACACAAAAGGAAGATGGCATGAAAAACATAAGATGCAAGGGTGACCATTACATCAAAGATACAAAGTACAAAGCTGTTCTTAAAGAAAGAAAAGATAAGGTGTTGTGTCATGTGTAACTTAAATATACGGATATTCTTGAAGTAAGATAAATCCAAGTTGAAATAACAGAAACTACTTCTAAAACAAAATAACTAACAAAATCAACCTCAAGGTTCTAGTTATATAAGAAATGTTTTTTCGGAGGGTATGTAAGAAATATTTTTTGACGACAGTATGCAAGAAATGTCGACATTTTTAAAATGTGAATTCCATCTTGGCTGAGTTGGTATTAGGAAGAATATATTTCACAAGGAAAACAATTGAAAGGATGTTCTTGAACAATTAAACAAAGTGGCAGAAGCCATTGCAGGTTCATCAGAAGGACAAAGTGGCATCGCAAGGTTAAAATTCCACATTTATTCCAATTTCTATATGTTACATGGACAAAAAAAGCTGCCCTTCTAAAAAAAGATCAATCCGCAAATAGTTTAAAAAAAGTCTACAAGATGGAAAGATCTATCACATAATTTTGACACAGGAAAAGCAATACACACCGATAACTAGCTGAATGAGAACATCAAAGATTATATGAACGGCTAAACAACCAAATCACTCTTGAACCATGACAAGTATCAGCACACGGAAAGTATAAAACAAAGCGACAATATGTGCATTTACCATCACGTGTCCAATTGATATTACATCTTGAACAGTGGACTAAATCAAATGCTTGAAAGTAGAAATGGTGAGCACATTGCTTGAAAGTAGAAATGCACCAAAACTTGCTACACCACATCCAATATCGAGGGCAATTCTTTTGTGTTTACCAAATGCAATATCTGGAACCATCTGTGCATTTAATCAAAGTCAATTAACACATTGCTCGGCTGAAAAGTCCAATCATGTGGTCTTATTCATGATTTTAACAAACCTGAGAAATCTGGTCCAAATACTGATCTGCTCCGTGTATAAATTGTGTTCCCCCACCAGGAAATATGAATTTCTCTCCAACCCTTTTTATCCAATTTTGTCCGCCTTTATCATCAACCAGGCGCAAATGTGGTACATTGTTATACCATACCTGTTATGACAAAATTAACTCAATTATTGTAAGAATCCAACTGTGATTCACAAATGAAGAAATTCTGAGAAACAGAGATGCCTTGAGTAAAGACAAATGCATATTCTCAAAGTTAGAATGAAGAATCAACTCCTATTACTCGTTAATTCTAAGAAAGTAACTCCCTTGCAATCAGTGACTCCCAGAAGGAATGATAAAGTAGCATAATTCCTCAAGGCCAATAACTCGATCAAAAGTTTCACAAGACAGAAGCGGTAGAAGCTGCAAACCTCGTCTCTGCTTTGGGGCCAAGAGAGCGGGGTCTTGTAGCCCTTGGGCTTGGGAATCAAACAATCCAAGCTCTTGCCGGCCGCAGGGTAATGCCGCTCGAACCGCTCCCCTCTCTCCGTCGATTGCAACCTCTTGATCTCCTCCTCATTGTCCATGCACGGAATGTACTCTCTCATGCTCTCCGGACACAAAGGAAACTTCTCGACCCTAATCGTCCCCTTCGTCCAGCTTCCGTCGCCGACCGCCGCGGTCCCGTTGGACGGGGCGGAGGAGCTGGAGGCGCGAGATCGGTCGGCGGAGGAGGAGGGAGAGGGAGCGCTCGAGCGGCAGTAACATTGGAGGAGGTGGCAACGGCGGAGAAGAAGACGAGTTGGGGGTAGGTGCCGGACCAGTGCTCGCCGAGGTAGAAGGAGACCGCGGCGGTGACAGCGAGGATGGTGATGCGCGCGAAGAGGTGGGAGTTGATGAGGTGTGCGCTCGCGCGGAGCCCTCGTTTATAAAGATTTAATATTATATAAATTTGATATTATCTGAATTTGTAGTTATCTAATTAGATTAGATAGATATTATTGATTATTCTTTTAATTCATCCATGTATAGACATACAAGAATGATATAGAAAAATATTTTTTCCATTGTTATTCTTCTAACATGGTATAGAGCTATAATATTTTTTTTTCTTTTCTCTCCTCTTTCTTTCTCAGTAGATTCACCATCATCGTTGGTGGAATCCTCGACGTGGGCCGTGTTGAGTCGACGCTGGTCGTGTCCTTCTCCAACGACACCTCCTCCAGCGTACTCGACGTGCCCCTTTAACACTGTCTACACCAATGAGATCGTGTCCGACCCCTCCGACGCGCTCCTCCGACGTTGCCTGCACCGATGCAAGCCATGTCCCGCCCCTCCGACGCGCCCTTACAATGCGCTCCTCCAATGCGCCTTTGCATCAATGATAAGTAGTTTTCATATAGATAATTTTGTGCCAAAACACTTGCATTCTATTCATTTTCAGCTTAAATGTATATCCTTTCTTGTATATAATCTTGGTTTCCCAAACTTTTCATATGTCTCACATGTAGAGTTTTATACCAAGATATATGCATACTTTGATGAAATTTCAGCTCTCTTTATCTCATTTTTTATTTGCCAATTAATTGCTAACCTAATACATTTCATCAAATCACTATATGAGGAACATTTCTGATTTAACTGCTTATTAGAAACTAATGTATGAGATGTTGTTTGTTATTTTGTCTTTAGCACAGGATATTTTGAAGCTGTCAGAAATATTCCTGGCAGCATCTTCTGCCTTTTTGAGCTGCTGCTGCAGAAGCTGCCACCTGTCCAA
>LTAE01006702.1:0-24648 GCA_001647135.1 Pontederia paniculata
TAGTGATCCTCACAGAGGACCCACTCCAAAGAATCTTGACTCTACCTGATGTACTGCTGGACGACCCTTACTCAACCCTGTTCACGAAGCTTCTCGGCTCAGGACAAGAAGATGAGGTCCCACCTGCGACACCTTACTTAGTAGAAAGCTTGGACCCAGGAGAACTGTTAAACGCTTCAAGTACTAAGAAGGAACTTCAGGAGGCAGTCAAGAAAGAGATCAAGGTTTATCTCATGGGGTCAACCGAAGATCCATCAGAAGAGCTCCAACTTCAACCCCACCTGACTGACTATGGAGGAAGAAAGTCTAGCCAAGGACTTTAAACATGACGCTTTTTGGGAGGCAACCCAGAGTTTTTACTTAACTCAACTTTGTTTTCGCAGAAATAAAGCAGCCAACTTGTTCAGTTCGACCCAACTTTTTCAAACTTCGAGGGTTAACCAGAGCACCTAGGGGTGAGACCTGATCCCTCATGCGACCTCAACCCGGAACCTTTTTTTGGGTCAACAACCCACATTCTCCTATGGCCCATTAGCTCAAACGCAAAGTCGGCAGCACTCTGGAAGCTTGAACAACAACTGAGAGCAGCACCCCCAGCTCCCCACACCCCATGCCCCCAACATCTAAACCCCAGCAGCCAATCCCATCTTGAATCAACACTGGGACAGTGTTGGATTTAAGTTTGGGGGAGCCAATCCTACGATCTATACTCCTTTATTTTTGTACCATTTGTATATATTTTGGGCATTATTATCATCTTCATGTACACTATTTTCCCTTGAAAATTTGTCACATCTTGCATCTGAATAGTCAAACCCCTAGCTTCTGAACTTGACCCTGCAACCTGAACTTGTCTATTTGCTTGCCCCAAGCTAATTTTTATTTGCACTAAACTCAAAAATTAGAGAGCAATATGAACATATTTTCAGAACTCACAGCCCTAAGATTTTTTTATTCTTGAGCACCTGTAAACTCAAACATGAAAAAATAACCTAGCTCTAAATTAGGATCAAAGCCTAGACAACTTGTCAAAAATTTTAAAATGATCCTGGTCTTAGATCTACAAATTTGACCTCTATTCTCTTGGATCTGAAACTTATTGAAAAAATAATGCTCTGAAAAAGAAATAGGTTCACTCCCCAACCTACTTGTGTTATCGACCTAAGCCTCAAAGGTTGTACCTACTTTGCTTATCTCTACTCTGAGATTCAAGTATGTGATGAACTTCGCACCCTGGGCCCACCATAGTATTCTAGGAAGAAATTTGTGGGATAGTGTTGTGGGGAACCCAAACTTGATTACTCATGTGCATCTGACATGAGTATGCCCCGCACCTCCAACACCCAAGCTGAGTATTTTAGAAAGAAAAGCAAGGCCCATGTTGAGGGGATCAAGTCACGCCTTCCTTGCCCAATTAGATAAACACATACATGTAGGTTGAGTTGAAAAATAAAAATATGTAAGAGGGGGTGAAAACAAGTGAGGGCTAAGTTGATCATCCAGTCTTAAGAGGAAGGGCCCTAGGTCTAAGACATTGGCTGAACATAGTGATTAAACAGGTTGGGGTAAGCTCTCGAGCAAGCTCTATTACTTGGTTTCAGTGATCCCTACTCAGAGTCTTAACCTACTAATAATCTATAATTGGTGCTTAAGGATTGAATATATTGAGGTTGCGTAAATTGATACTTGTTTATTTTTGAACGGATTTGAATCATACCTTTTGATCTTAATTTCTCTGATTTATTTGCTTGAGGACAAGCAAAAACTTAAGTTTGCGGGAATTTGATGACAGGAAAAGGTATACAAAAATAGCTTGACCCAACCTCTGAAAAGCTTACCCCAATCTCCATTTCTAAAAATAATTTCTGTTGATTTATTTCTATTTTTCGCATTATGAATATTCAACATCATCATTATTTGATTTTGGGAATCTAAGATAATTTAAGGAGGTTTTAACCAGATTTTATGATTTCAGCTATTTGAACATTCAAAATTTTGAATTCCTTTCCGTTTTTGTGGTTGCAACTGAGGAACTAGGGTAACTTCCATAACTGACACCCGAATTTTGCGGAGTTGACCCCTCACCTGCCGAGATTTTGGGGATTTTGAATTTTGGGAGTTCTTCTCACCTCTAAATTTTTGGGAAGCGCAAAGGAAGGTCTGAGACGACACGAAGGGGCATAAAAAGGGAGGAAGACATGCCGGAGATGATCTATTATTTTCTGCACTTAGTGAAAATTTTTGGCGAAGCAATGCTAGCTGAACTATTTTATTATTTTGTAACTATTATACCCAGGATGTCCAGCTAAACTCTTATCAACGGAATCCTGGGGGAACAACCTCTGCTTCAATCTGATCTGCTTTGAAATGTTTTGAGTTTCATTTCCAATATCGCCTACTTGATCTCGCACTATGATTTTTTATTGATAGTTTTGTGTTTGTTTTTTTGTTGTTCACTTGGTTCTTTCCAAGTGTGCACTGTCCACAAGGACCTTATAGTGTTGCCACCTTCACACAATGAGCCGAGAGATTAGTGTTGAAGTTTGGGAGAACTTTAGTCCAGGTTATGTCTTCTGAGTTAGGGGATAGGTGAGAGTTTGCCCCTATCTCTGGAGCTTGACCCGGAGCGAGTAATAACTATCTTGAATTTGACTTAAGATTTAGATAGAGAGGGGAACGGGATTACCTTGACCTTGATAAATGCTTGATAGGTAATTTGTGGAACAATTCTCTTAGCCGGCTCCGTGAGCATACGCCATGAGAGTGGGGGCTTACTGATCAGGTTACCGCTACGAGAGCAAGGTGATGCTCCGACCTGAGAAACTCTTTAACTGAACCTTTAGGTCCCCTTTGGAAAAGAGGTCAGTGCATGCTGAGAGGCGGTATCCCTCTGGAATTTGGGTGTCAAGATTTATAATTTTTTATTGAGATTTAAGATGGTAGCTCTCCTACTAGAGAGAGAGTGTAACTATGGTTAGATTACATTTGGTCAAGACCTGAGCCTCCATCGCGAGAGCAGGAAGGTGAAAGGTAGAGCAATCACCGTGAGAGCGAGGTTGCCTTGACCCGTGGTGTTTGGATCTGGGCAACTTTACATAATTTCACGTCAAAGAGTAGATGGGTGTGATTCAGATGTGAACCCAGGATTCTGATGTCCTCTCCTCATTAGAATTATCTCTTTTTTAATTTCTGTAATTCTTATTTTTAAAACCCAAAAAAATATTATTTCTGTTGATTACCCCTCACTTATTCCGGTTAGGGTTTGGACCTCTAGTGTCAAGCCCCAACCGCGAGAGCTTGGCTGAGGAAAAGTGGTAATAGAAGCGTGAAAATGAAGTTTCCCTGTGGATCGATACCTGAAATACTCGACGATTGCCATATACTTACGGTGATAGAAGTGTGCTAAGTTTACAAATATTAAAATTTGAAGTGAAGGCAATGTGGTTTATGCCCTAACATGTGGTCATTTTCTATTCTACCCCACACTTCGCATCAACAGATATGCGAACGAAGGAAGATGATGAATAGTTATTTTCACTATAGCGTCTAATCGTGCCCGTTAGATCATTTTAGTTATTAGATTTGCACCGATCATCCTAAGTTATTTTTAAGTCCTTCATCTCCACCATTCATCTATTATAACTTTTGATCCTCACCGTTCTTTTTTAATCATTTTTAAGTTGTAATAAATACCGTTCAGTTCTTTTCTTCAGATAAGAGGCATTCATACTTTTTTTATACAAGTTATTTTAATCGCAACCGTATGTTTTCTTGTTTTAATCTTAGTCGCCCATTTATAAGTTGATCATTTTCAATCATTTTCATTTATTCTTTATAACTTGATATGTCTTTATTTGGATCATTCATTTTAATAAGTTTTTAATCCCAACTGTTTATTTAATCGTTTTTGTCACGGCCATCCGTTTTAGGTCTCCGTCGCTTGTTTTCTGAACTTAAATCTCAGTCGTACAATTCTTAGTTGATATGTTTTAATCCGTGTTGTTCATCTATCTATTTTAATCTCGACCGTCCATTTTATAATTTTCTTTATTCTAGTATGAACCATTCATTATTTCTGTTATAATATAAGATTGTTCGCTCTTATAACTTGCAACTTTAAATCGCAGTCATCCACTTCTTTGTTTTTAATTTCAGCTGATCATTTTTAAAGTAAATCACTATCGTTCATTATCACAGTTCGATCAGATTTAATCTCGGTCGTTTTTTCCTCGCTTTTAGTCATCGTCATCTGATTTATGATCACTTGATCTCAGCCACAAGTATTTTAATTTCTTTTCTTCTTCTTATTTCTTTGGATTATTTATTTTTTCTGACATTTTATTTTCAAAAAAACATTTTTTATATTATTTAAGTAACATTTTATTTCTAAAAACATTTCATTTTTTTTAAAAATTTGTTTAAGAAACATTTTCTTAAATATTTTTTAATGTTTTAGGAAATATTATTTTCGAAAAATTATAATTTATATTCATATAAAGGAAAGTATATTTTCGAAAATATTTAAATTAAAAAGAATTATTTAAACATCATTTACTTCCGAAAGATATTTTAAATTTTTTATTTATAGGACATTTCATTTTAGGAAAATATTTAAATTTAATAAATATATAAATGACATTTTATTTTGGAAATAATATTTTTTCTAATTATTTAAGGGAAATTTTATTTTTGAAAATATTTTTGAATTATATAAACGACAGTTATTATTGAAAATATTTTAATTTTTTAAAGTTATTTAAAAGGCATTTCATTTTTGGAAATATTTCAAAGATTCTTATTTAATTCTATTTTCTGAAAATTATTTAAGGACATTTTTCAGAGATTATTTAAAAAAATCAAGTCTATTTGTTAAAAAATCATTTAAGGAAATTTTATTTTGGAAAATTAGTTTAATTTGTATTTAAGTATATTTTCTTAACATCATTTAAGGACATTCATTTTCAAAAATTATTTAAATTTTTTATTTAAGTATATAATTTATTTTAGGAAATTACGTTAAAAAAATGTTAATGAAAATTATTTAAAGGACACTTTATTTTCGAGATTTATTTTAAACTATTTCTGGAAAATATTTCAATTTCTTAAGACTACTTTCATATTTAAGATTAGTTAAATCTCATTTTAGATCTTACCTTTTAAATATATTTTTGTTATTATATATATAATAATTCTTAATTATTTTGTTTACTATTTTCATAAATTGAGCATTAAAATTGTCTAATCAAATATTTGACTGCATGAGCAAATAGATTATTGAAAATGTCTTCTATGACCATTGCGGCTAAAATAGTAAAGATGGAACGCCTTAATGAAATTAACTATGACATGTGGAGCTAGAAAATTTGGCATGAACTAATTCATGAGAACTTGGATAACTACATCGACTCCACTGTTTCCAAACTTCTTGTGGGAGCTCAGAACAAAAGAAGGTCATCAAGAAAGCAAAGGAGTAGTAGAATCAGAACAATAAGAAGGATAAAACCTTGATATTGATTCATATGGAGGATGATTTGATAAGGGTCTTTGAGAACCAAAAGACAATGCATGGTCTATGAGAAGCACTAAAAGAACAATATGATTATAATAATGTGCAACTTCTTCTGTATAACTATAATTCATACAAAATTATAGGGAATTGACAATGTAATAGATCACATTTTAAAATGTTAGTCATGGGTAAAGATTTAGGTGTTATAAGAATAGTAGTCCTATTAGAAACTTTGCAGTTGGCAACAGTGTTGAACAACTAGTCATCCTCATTCGACATGGTTGTCATGATGCTACAACTTAATAAGACAGTTAAGTTCATCACAGATTTGCCAGCCCAGCTAGTTATAGAGAAAAATATGGGTAAGGACAAGAAGAAGGTGGGAATCTTCGAAGCTAAAGAGGCCGAAGAAGAAGCCAACATTGTGCACCATCGGAAGAATCGCAGACCCAACGAGAAGCAATTTAAAGGGCGTGGGAAAACACCGAGAGGAGCTTGCTACATTTATGGAAAGTTTGGACACTTAAAAGCCAACTAGCATACAAGGAAGAAGTCGGACTAGAATAGTCCAAACAAGGTGCAAACAATTTTGAGTTCGTTGTAGTCGTTGAGTCAATGCTGCAATGACAGATGTTAAGGGATGATGGATTGATTGTGGTGTGATCGGCCACATAGTAAAGATCATGGAGTGTCTAATTGACTTCAAGGAGATGAAAAAAGGAGAACAGAGGATCTTCATGGGGAACAACACCTACTTGGACTTCAAAGGTGTTGAAAAATACAAGATGGACTTGGGGCACAACGTCATGTTTATCCATTATGTGTTGTACGCACCTAGAATCTATCGAAACCTCATCTTAGTCCTTATTCTCATGAATAAGCAACTTGAAGTCTGCTAATGATTGTGTATCCATATGAAAAAAATGATAAAGTTTGGCTATGGAAAAGTTTGTTTCTGGTCATGACTTATTCTATCTCATGGTAAGAATAATGAATCAATGATGTCTTCCAAGTATTCCTTGTGTCTTTTATATAATTATGATATCTACATAAGATATTAGGACATCCTCAAAAAGAGAAAAAAAATAAATAATAAGAATGAACCTAATACCTACCATATCATGAACAATCTTCTTGTGAACATTGTTTGATCGAAAAGATGATTCAAAAACCTTTTTCGACGGGAACAAGATCAAAATAATTGTTAAAGTTGGTTAATTTAGATATTTGTGGTCCATTGAATGTTGATACACATAGGAATAAGGAATTTACATAACATTCATTGATGATTATTCTAAGTTCTTCTATGTCTATCTTTTGAAAAGAAAAGTTGAGACTTTTGAAATGTCTAAGAAATATCGGAATGAAGTGGAGAAGAAATTGGGGAAACCAGTTAAGACATTAAACACAATAGAGGAGAGGAGTACACATTTCGAGAATTTGAAAATTATCGTATTTAGAAAGGCATAAGTAGACAAACTACAATACCTTACACGCCAAAACAGAATGGTGCGATGGAAAGAAAGTATGACTTAAAATGTAGTAAAATGTATATTGTCACACTCTGATCTTTCCAAAAGTTTTTGGAGTGAAGTATTGTTGACTGTAAAAATTACATAAAAATAGAATTCTCAATATGTCCGTAAAAGTATGCCATACAAAATATGAAATGGCAAGAAGCCCGAGTTGGCCGTCTCCAAAGAAATATTACATAACATTCATTGATTACTATTCTAAGTTCTTCTATGTCTATCTTTTGGAAAGAAAGTTAAGACTTTTGAAATGTTTAAGAAATATTGGACTGAAGTAGAGAAGAAATTGAGAGGAACAAATTAAGACATTAAGGATAGATATAGAAGAGGAGTACACCTTCCGAAAATTTTAAAATTATTGTATTCAGGAAAGCATAACTATACAAATTACAATGACTTATACGCCACAGAAGAATTATGTGGCGGAAAGAAAGAATATGTATGTTGTCGGATTCTGATCTTCCCAAAAGTTTTTGGGGTGAAGTAGTGTTGACTGAAAATTACATAAAAATAAAATTATCAATAAGTCCATAAAATCAATGTCATATAAAATATAAAATTGCAAGAAGCCTGAGTTGGGACATCTTCGAAAATGGGAATGTAAAGCACATGTTTTAGTTCCAAGTCAACTTCAGGACAGGTTGAACTTTAGAATGGTGACATGCATATTCATAGAATATAGTCATACATCCAAAGGATATAGATTCTTTCACAAAAAAAGATATCTTATCAAGAGTTGATATGCAACTTTCTTTGAGAATGAAAGAAAAAGATACATGAAGAAGAAGACAATGAGACTCTAATTATCTTGGGGAATAATAAAGTCGTCTTAGAAGAAGATACATTGTACATAAGTCTAATAGTGAGAGATGATGATATACAACATAATATACCTTTAGAAGAAGTGAATGAACATATACAATTCACGAGTATAACCCCAACAAGAGGCCTCAAAAGAAACCCGCATATTTGGACGAATGTTATTTGTACAAGTGTGAAGTTTCGTGTTACGCTATTGATGTTGATATAGAGGATAATGCAATCCTATTTCTTAAGATGAAACATTTTTTGAGGGGAGTCAGAATCATGGTTGGATGCCATTAGAGATGAGTTAGACTCCATTGATCGAAACAACATATGATCATTATGTGACTTTCCAAAAGGTCGACAATCCATATGGTACAAATGGTTATTAAAGAAAAAACATTGTGTTGATGGTATTATTGATACGCTGATCGCCAAGGAATATACTCAAAAAGCCTAAATTTATTTTTAAAAAACCTATTCTCCAATAATAAGTTTACATCTATAAGGGTCATCTTAATGATAGCCACATATATAGATTTGCAGTTATTCCAAATGGATGCTAAGAAAGTCTTTCTCAATGGAGATTTGAGTGAAGACATATATATGTGACAATCTAATGGTTTTCATGTGGAAGGTTCGAAAAATAATGTTACAAGCTGAAAAAATGATTATATGTCTTAAAGCAATCATCATGTTAGTGATACCAAAAGTTTAATGTGATGATTGTCCAATTTGGATTCATTGCGAAAAAATTGGACTATTGTGTATACTTCAAGAAGAGTGGGAGAAAATTTGTTATAATGTCATTGTATGTAGATGACATTTTGCTCGCCAAAAATGATGTCACAATGCTCAATGAAATAGAAGAGAAATTGAACAAAGAATTTTAAATAAAGGACATGGAAGAATATTTTATATTCTTGAAACTTAAATTACTTGAGACAAGAACTCAAGGACATTGTTGAGTCAAGAATACTATCTTAATAAGTTACTAAAACGATTCAGAATAACACTCCAACACCTACAACGATTGTAATAAAAAAAATGACTTAGTAAAGTCAATGTCCTAATGCACAAGAACCTTTAGATGCTCCCCATGCACAAGCGTATGTAGTTTGATATATGCAATATTGTGCACAAGACCTAATTTGACTTACCAAATAAGTTTGATTAGTAAATATCAAAGTAATCCTGAAACGACACATTGAAAAGTCGTTAAGAGGATACTTAAATATTTCAAAGGCATCACACAATTAAAATTGACATATTAAGCTAATTCATTTAGATTATAGGTTATTCATATGAAGATTTCAATGGGAATATTGATGATCGAAAATTCACATCAAGTCACTTATTCTTATTGGATGGCGCAACTATTTCTTGGGATAGCAAATGTGACATCATTTAGAGACATTGCGGTAAACAAACAACAATAATCTTGATAGACAATGGAGCAAATATTGTGGCTAGACAGACACAAGAAGCTGAATATATTGCATGCTACCCACTTATGCGGTAGGAATCAAACATTTTCTTTTAAAACTTGAACTCAACTTGGTCAATGGACCATTGCAAGATTGTAAACAAACAATAATAAGCTTGATAGACAATGGAGCAAATAATTCTAAAGAAAACATACAAAGATCAAGCATCACTATATACATGACATAGTAAAAAGAAAAAAAGTAAAAATAACTTGTATGTCTATAAATGACATGTTAGTTGATTCTCTAACAAAGAAAATTTTAGTAGGAATATTCTTTAAACATGTTGGTCTAATTAGACTCAAGAATATTTGAATCAAATTAAAGTTTTCATAAAGAATGAACTTCAAGATTATATATCAAAATTCGCACTACAAGTGTATGAGAGTGTCAAATATGCATGACCACATTGGCTAAGTGAAAGATGGTTTGGTGACCTACACGGTCATCAAATAAGCGAATGAAAAGCTTAATCCATTGATTCGAAAGATGCACTCCAAGAGCCCTTTTCTCGTGGGACGACATGGTGTGGTTAACGCGGCAAGGGGCGAACTAGGGGAATGCAAACACATCTATAAAGGTGCTCAAACGGGAGCAAAATTTATCACCTATTGGGAGCCCCTGATCGTAGCAAACCCTCTCATTTTACTTCATCAACATGATGTACTCGGATCCGTCCCCACGCATAGGCACATTTATGAATGCATATTTGATCTATTAATATGCCTGAGAATGTGCTTCCTGTTGTGTATGCACATGAAGAATTTTAATATGAACAAAAAAGAATAATCAATCATATTATACAAAAGAATAGAGAAATTAACTTTGAATTAGACTTACACTTCAATCGTTCCAAATATAAATCTTCAATTAGATGTCATTTCTCAATTGAGAAATTAACTATATGCACCTGGCTAGTTAATGTTTACAAGGAATTTAATTAGGTAGTTAACTATGCATTCAGATAACTCATAAGCTTGAGCAACGTCGCACTCCTACTTCACCTCCTAAGATCCTCGACAATTTCATGAGGGGTGTCAAGTAAATTCACAGTTCATCATGGGAACTCGTTGATGAGGAATGTTTGTGCTTTCCACTAAGATAGTGCATGGCAAGAGATGCATGGAGGGCCGCACCGTAGGAAAGCACATCCTCGTTTATGGTGAAGTAGGGGGAGTGCGCTGGATGCAGTGGCGGGTGAGATTCATTCTTCATCCCGAGAAAGTAGTAGAATGCGCTTGGAATGACCTCTGTGTAAAAGGCAAAATCCTCAGATCCCATTGCCGGTGGCATATCTCTTACGTCGTCGAACCCCAGCATTGTAGAAGCCACCTCCAGGAACTGCACGTACAGATCTTTGTTGTTGACTGTTGGAGGAAATAGTGTGTGATCGTTGAATTTCACGTTTGCAATACATCTTTGCACTGAAGCTTGTTTAACGATAACCTATTATCATAAAAAAGAGCAAAGGATTTAGATAGAATTAGATAAGTCCCCCTTTGTAATGGGAAAGAAACATATCTATGAGCCAAAGGTGGCCGAAGATATAATAAGAATTGTATCACATGATTACCTCTTCAATTCGCTGCCTGAGGTGTGAAAAGCTTTTGCTAGAAAAAGCTCGGAAGGTACCCCCAATGGTCACAGAATCCAGAATTACATTGAATGCACCCCCTCCTTGAAACTTTGCAACTGTTACTACCTGTAATGGAAGGCTCGTGAGAGATCATGTCTCATACTAATTATGACAGAAGTAGAACCTTTTTTTGAAGGTCGCACATGGATTTCTATCAGTCCCTATTGTCAATTATGACTCAGATACTTGAAAGTTAATATAGTTACATTCAAATTCAACCATTAATCTGAAATGAAATCCTAGCACTAACTCCTATCACTACTGACTCTTGGTTTTGCAACAGTAAACATATAGAACATGCCGTTGCTGATCAGAGGTTGTGGCATACAGTAAGCCATTATGTCGAAACCAAAACCCACTATCATTCATTTTAAGAGGTAAACCCAATTACCATGCCTTGTTAAAATCAATCTTTACATCAATTATTGCCTGTGTTCTTTGGTTGTACTAAACATCTTTTAAAACAACTAGCAAGCAGTTAACTAGACATCTTCTAGAACAACTGAAGCACTAAATAGATATTTACTGGTGTGCTGCTTTATGGTGCTAAGCAAAACTATGTATATTTTTGTAATAATGAATATATTAAGTACCTGAGAATCCAAAGGATCAGCCTCACGTGAAATGAGATGTTGCAAATTCATCACTACATTTGATGCAGCCAAAATTGGATCTACAGTGTGCTGAGGAAGAGCAGCATGACCACCCTTTCCATTTATAACAGCCTCGAAAAAAACAGACCCAGCCATGATTGGCCCAGGCCTAGATGTGACAACACCGATAAGCTCACCTGGATTTACATGAAACCCAAAAATGGCATCAACATTTTCCATGACTCCAGCATCGATCATTTGCTTTGCCCCGCCTCCTCCTTCCTCAGCTGGTTGGAAAAGAAGGACAACCGTTCCCTATTACAATTCTCATTACATCAAGAACAATTGACTGAAATTTGAAAGTCATGTAGGCACTGGTTCCATAAGAGAAAATACTAATCATAAATATGAAATTATATAGCCATATTAAAGGATCAACAAACTAAGTCGCTGGTAGCTACTTGGTGATACAAGATGACAATGAGAAGATGTTTAACATGACATTAGGTGAAGAAGCATATTCAGTTACCCCTAAAAGAAAAAGAGGCATGTTCAGCTAATTGAAGCTACATAAAATAGAAGAAGTCATTCTGAGAACTTGGTTCATAAGAAAGCTGGAGCGAAAATATATGCCTACGCTGACTTTCTGAAGAAAAGGACAGTGAGCTGATTATTGATCTTTGAACAAAAGAAAATTTGGTTCAAGTAGTACATTATACCATAAAAAAGGAACAAGGTTAGAATATCAGATACATGTAGTGCTAACAAAGTTGTTATCAACAAAAATGAGAAATGTAATTCAAAGTACAACTTATAAAGGTAACATAATTAGTAAACTAGCAAAACTCAAACACTTAGATGAGCTTTCTAGCACCACAGATGCTTCCAAACAATATTATTAAATACGTTATGAATAACTCAGACACTTATGTTGTAATATCCAGCTCACCTAAGGGTCCAACACGGACCGTGTCGGGCTCGAACACGGACCGTGTTGGGGGCCATAGGTTGATGGAGTCCGATTTAAAAAAATAATCAAATTTGTATTCTTTTTAAATTGTTGAAGCTCTCGAAATCCCCTATAAATACATATGGCATGAGAGAAATCCCCAAAAATTATTATTCTCTCCAAACAGCTGTCACATAGAAATCCCTCTCCTTTTCTTCTTCTCTCTTCTTCTCTCCTTTCGTGAAGAGGTAAGGACCTAGACCCTCTCCTCCATGTTCTAGGTTTCTCTTCCTCTCTTAGATTCGTTAACCAAAACCTCGTTAGGACAAAATGAAGAAAATCGACGGCGGCTTATCAAAACAAACATGTTTGTGGCTGTCGATTAAGTTAACTTGGACTACAAAATACATCTAACATGAATATACATATACAGAGAGAAACAAAAGGTTCGAAAAAAGAGAGAAATGCAAAAAAAAAAATTGCATGGTGATGTGCTCATAGAAGAAGATGCTGTAGCGAAACAAGTCAATCTAGATTCTAGATCACAAAAAGGGAAATGCATTTATTAAGTTGCGCACTGATCTAACTGATCTCCTGGCTTATTTCTGGTTTAAAAGTATGTATGTTATACTATTCACCATTACTAGAAGAAACAAGAGAAAGTTTAAGTGAAATTTTCTCATGAAAACAAACCTGTAAATCATGGCGATGTTCTTGAAGGATCTTAGCCGCACCAAGTAGCATAGAAACATGCGCATCATGTCCACATGCATGCATCTTTCCAGGTACTTTGCTCTTGTGCTCCCAC
This sequence comes from Pontederia paniculata, assembly GCA_001647135.1. Taxonomy (NCBI): domain Eukaryota; kingdom Viridiplantae; phylum Streptophyta; class Magnoliopsida; order Commelinales; family Pontederiaceae; genus Pontederia; species Pontederia paniculata. The sequence continues at coordinate 13,319 of LTAE01006702.1, forward strand.
TCCACAAGCTCCTATATCAGCATTCTTTTGTTGTAGCAAATGCAATCAAGATGAAATCACACTGAGGAATTTTGTTCTTTTCCGAAGAAAAAGGTCTGGTTTCATAAATCATTCGCCCGAAAAGAAAACTAGATAAGAAAGAAACTGCAAATAGCGATGCACATATGCCTTGTTTAGCAGTCAACACATAAGTTTGACTCATTTATTAATCCATAACTAGAAATTTGATAAGAATGATAAGCAATCCAGCAAAAGTAAAAGATCGTCTATTTCTTAGCAAATAGAAATCACAACACAACATAAAATCGAAACCTATTCATCAAAAAACTTCTCTTTTCTCCCAAAAGACAAGAAAAAAAAGGGACTTTTAGATGTCGCCCGAACCTGCATCGCTAGGGCGTCCATGTCGGCCCTGAGTGCGACGAACGGTGGCTTCCCGGTGCCGACATAGCCTATGACTCCGGAGACGGCGACGGGGTGCTTATACGGGATTCCCAAGGCGTCAAGCTCCTGGCGGACGAGCTCGCTGGTGGCGAACTCCTCGTAGCCGAGCTCCGGGTTTTCGTGAATCCTCCTCCTTATGCGCACCATCCAGTCGAAGAAGTCCGCTTCCTTCGCCCTCTCCAGAAGGCCGACCGTATCGAGCCTCAGTTCCGCGGCGCCGGACGAGCTCAACCGGTGGAGGAGAAAGAGCAGAAGGGAAAGGAGTATATGGGAGAGCAGCGCCATGGACGAAGCTTGCAGCCGCCCCCCTCCAAAAAGCTGTTCTTTCTTCTTTCTTTGGTCTTTAATGGCGGTCCATTAGATTCTTATATAGCGGAGGAGGAGACCGACGGAGACTTATGTGTGCAATTTTGAACAGGGGATGATACTAAATATTGAGCCACCACCCACCAAAATTGGGTCAAATTTGTTCACCCAAAAAAATAATTTCCTTTTTGGAAAAGAAAAACAGTATTTTAGCCTCACACATTTTCTCAAAGTTTTTCGCATACAAATAACACTTACGGAGTAGTTTTAATGCCACTAAAAAAGATTCATGACGCCGATCATTCATTATTCTTTTTACTAATTTGCCCCATTTTATTTTACACTTTTAAACTTTTTGCCCTATGTTTTAATATAATATATGTTAAACTTTTTCCCAATGCGTCTCATATTAAAACCTTATTTTATTATTTGTTCACTAAAATGTTGAATAATTAATATAGGCAAATATCGAAAAAATAGATATATTTAATGTTGACTTTTTTGATAAATTAATCATAGAGTACACGTTACAAAAGAACTAGTAACTTAAAAATTTTATATTGACTTTAAACAATTACAGCAAATAGAAAGGTTTTACTTGAGGAGTCTACTTATTAAGTAGGCTCTTTAACGATGATTCACACCGTCAAATTTAAATATGAGAAATGTGATCAAATATGAAAAATTAGAATATTTTTTAAAAATTTAATCTCATATTTAAATCTGACGTCAAGGAGCCTACTTAGCAAATTTTCTTTTTTACATTACGAGATAACATAATAAAATTATATCAAACATATTTTTAAAAAATCACTATATAAGCTATTTATTACACTTCAACTAATACTTATTAAAAATTCAACTTAAGTTGTACAGTTTAATATATTTCATCATACCAATTAATAGAAAAAATGAAATAAAAAATAAACATGGTTAAACTAACAAAAAATTAATATTTGCATTTTCCAAAATATTTTAGACGAGGAAGATTTAAACTAAAAGAGAGCGAAAATAGGATAAATAAAAGAAATGAAGGCAAAATGGCCCAAAGATTTGAGAATGTTCTTTTAGTGACAACGGAGACATCCCCCTTACAAATAATTTATCTTTTTCAAATTAATACTTCTCAGTATTCTATCAATTTTAATATTTATTTATGATTAGATATTTCAAATGTTTTTTTTCTTTTTTTATAATCATATTTACAGAAAAAAAGGTTGAGATATTGTATCTATTATTTGTTTACTATAAAGTTACAGGATAAATGGAATATTTTTCAATCCAAATTCTCTGTATTCACAAATTGGGTTGCTTATTGTTACGCTAGTGTTTCATTTAATATCTAATAAATGAATGAAATATATTAATGTATAAACTAGTATATATTTCACGTAAAAGTTAAATGTGTACATTTACATATTTCTAATTTTCATATTACAAACTTTTTGAATCCTTTTATCTATCTCATTTCAAAGGAGTTTTGAAAACTTCTATAAAATCTGCCTATAAATCTGGAGTGTCTCTGTTTGATAATACCGAGACCGAAATGTCATGTAGTCTTATAATTTCTCTAATGTACAGATACATGAGGCTCTCCATTTATTGTTTCCATTTCATCAGGAGAAAATGTGCAGACTTTGTCAGTTTGTCAATCACTAATCATATTGCATCATGACTTCTCTTGGTTCGGAATATGTTGGTTATAAAGTCCACCGTGATGAGTTTCAATTTCTATTTTCACGATGCTCAAGGGTTTGAAAATTTTATATGGCCGATGGTGTTGGATCTTCATGCATGATACATTAGGATGCATAATATGTGATTTTGTTTTCATATTGTAACACCCACAAAAGCGACCCTTGTCATATGGCAGAATTCGCCTTTGAAAATGCTATTATACTTTGACCATATTATTGACCATGATGAGTCAAATACTATGACACATCAATGGAAAAGAAGAACTAACACAAAAAAAATATAAGTATATTAAATGTGAAAGTCTAAATGACATAATCAGTAGTAATTTCATAATCCATTGAATGCTAATATTTTATTCATATTACAATTGAATTAGAAAAAGATAAGACATCTATGAAGGTCCCTAAGCCATGTGCAAATCAATCGTCAATCATCATCATCACACATTGTCAACTCACCGATGACTAACATGCACCTGCAGGAACTAAATATAGGGAAGACACTTATCCCATGAGCTATGAAGCACAGATGTCTGATAAACATATAATAACAATGGAATTAAATTTCATGTTAATGTTATATAGTATTTACAAGAACAAATCATGATAATATTTAATAGAATTTCTTTTTTCAACTATACAGTAAATATCTAATAAAAAATTAACAATAATCGATATCTATATTCTTATTCCTCAACGAAATAGAAGAAGATTGATGCTTAATATGATTTGATAACTCCACAAGGTTCATTTATTCAATACAATTTGATAATTTAATAAGATTTGATGGCTTAGTACGATTCAATCATTCAATATTGATCAATAGCTCAATAGTATTCAATAGCTTTTCTTTGAGAACATTAGTTGACTCAATGGAAGTTGCTTTTTAGCTTTAGTTCAATAGGATTTGATAATGTTACTTTAGTAACATTGCTTTAATTAATGAAAGTTGCTTCTCAACTTCAATTCAATAGGATTCAATATCTCAATATGTTTGATAGTTTAATATGATTCAATTGCTCAATATAGTTCACTAGCTCAATGTGATTCAATGATTCAATATACTTCAAGAGTTCAATATAGTTTAATGATTTGATATGATTCAATGTCTCAATGCAATTCAATGACTTTGCTTTTATGAACATTTGTTTGTATCCATGGAAGTCCCATTTCACTTTAGTAACTTTGTTGATATGGAAGAGCTTTTCGCTTTTACAAAGTACACCATGCAAACAATACAGTCTAATGCTAATGGTCAGTGAGGGGGATCAAGCCATGACAAAAGCCCTATTCAGGAAAGGACGAATCGCATGCCTTCGGTCAAGTTCTTATCAATGAATAGTAATAATGAATGATGGCGCATTAGGTATACCATAGCGTTCCTTGGTTTTCATCTTTTTTACCTTGAAACTCTTATTATCATTGAATTCGATGGATTGAGGGCCATAAAGATAAGGAACTTAGTAAATGATGGTTCAAAATATTGTGTGTCTCCTGACGCGAAAAAATGCTGAACACGGCAAATCAAATGCTAGCAAGTGCACTAGTTGAACAAATAATAAAGTGAAATAGTAGAGTGTCGAACCTATGAGGAACTAAGTAACAATCTAATCCTAGAGGTTAATAGGAGACAAACATAAGATGGGTGATTTGTGAACTTTCAGAAAATAAACGAATTAAAATAAAATGGTTAAATACAATGAAAGTGATGAGGATTAGGGCCTTGACGATACTAACTTCAGATGAGTACTCAGAACTCTATACGACATACATATATGAAATCAAAATTCACTCTTGGTTATTCAGATGGTTAGGCAAACTTAAGATATGAATTCCCTTAATGGGGTAACTCAACTATCTTATATTAATCTTTCCAGATAATACCCCTTAACAGATCTACTCTCAGGAAGAAAACACAAGATGCACTAAGTTATTTCCCTAGACTATTAAATCACCCTTAATGGATTGACCTAACAGACCACAAACGACAACACCCTTAACGGATCAGAGTCGCAGGACATGAATTACAAATCAGTAGTTCAAACTTAGAAATCTCAAGCAATCATATTCATGAAGAATCAATTCAAATAAAGATTATGAAAACTGCACAGAGTCTGTAATAACAATGTTATCAAAGAAAGGAAATCTAATATAGAAAATATCCAGAATAAACTGTTCTAATTACAAAATAATTCGTCCAAACAAATGATGGAACAAGAAAGGTACTCCTCTAGAAAGTTGAAAAGAATCCGGGCCGACTCCTTAACGGATGACTTCTTCTCCTCAGTAAACCTTTTGAATATCTTCTGCTCGCTGGCATTCTTGCACTGGTTAATGGCTTCAATCTTCTCGTCCGCCCTCCAGCCTCCCTTCTCAAGTTGTGAACGAAGTCTATATAACCTAGGGTTTCCTAGGGTTGGATGTTGGCTTCTTGTTTCTTTGCAATCAATGACTGTGATAAACTCTTCTCAGCTCCTCCAAATATCCCAAATCACATCGCTAAAGTCTGAACAAATAGGAATCTTTTTGGCCGCCGAAGCGTCTTGAAATTAACATCAATCCGGATCTTCGTAAATGTCTCACGGCCCGTGATGATATATCACGACCCGTAAGTAACTTCATAACTGCCCGCTACGTATCTCACGACCCGTAACTTGGGCGTTATGCAGTTCAATGCTTGTAATCTCTTCGACTTACGTCCCGTTAAAAAAGTTCACGGCCCGTAATCGGAGTTCTTCAGAAAAGACCGCAACTATCGAGGTCGTGATATGCAGTTGCACTCAGTGATGTCTCTTGTTACGACCCGTGATGGTATATCACGACCCGTAATAGGTCCTCTGGGCTGAATTGTGCTTGTTGTGGGTGTCGTGACGATCAGTAATGCGTCGTAATGGGCTTCTTCACGGCCCGTGATGAATCCTGGTAGAATGTAGTAGCTGATCTTCTTACGGCCCGTGATGAAGCATCACAACCTGTAATGGTATTGTGGCCTTTGTTGCTGTTGTTGGCTTCTTCACGGCCCGTAACAGGTTGTCACGACCCGTGACTAATCCTGGAGTTGGCGATTTCTCTTGAGAATTCGGACCTTCTCTAAATTTAATCCATTTGAGCTCTTCCTAAGCCTTTCCTAGTGATTTCCTGCAAAATAACACCAAACAAGAGTAGAGTTTGGACTTGAAAAAATATAATCAAATAAAATAGAAAAAAAATGCATGTAATGAAAGAACAATCGAGAAACGTGACTAATGAAAGCCCAAAAATATGTTATAAAATACATGCATCATCTCTGAATGGTATAACGAAAATCATGTATAAGACTTAGAAAGATTAATCACTCGGATTATATAGCATCTATAGACTTTAATACAGTCTACTCGAGATGGAGAATACGATTGTATCGCATTTTAGCTTTTGTAATGGGTTTTACTTGACGAGATTTTGATCTACCCGCATTGATCAATACGATCATCGAATAAGAATATATATTGAAATTTAACCAATCACATTTAAGTCGGGTCGTATTGGTCGATACGACCGTATCGGCTGTCCCGATCGAATTCGGTCCAACCATATTGAACAATACATTTGTATTGAATCTGTGGCAAATTTAATATAATTTTGATATAGAAGGATCTATAATGCAAGACTCAAAAACACAATATGATACATGCTAAAACACCATTTATACAGTAAGACATATATTTCTAATATGGATGTAACTAAAAAACTTATCATTTCATATTATCTTTAAATTATAGGAGGATTCTTGCAAATTAAGCATATGAGGGAAATGTTTACAGATTTATCACTTCTTTCCCATCTTAGAATATATGAGAAGAGAATTAAAATAGAATAATCACATTGTGTAATGTGCATAGTAAAAAAAGATAACCACATAAATCATCTAGTAATGTAATGGCCCAAAATTTATCAAAAAAAGCGACCCAAAATTTATCAGAAAGAGGGAAAAACTATACTAACTATAATTTATCATATCAATGAAATGTCAAAATATGTCATTCTAATAAATCTTGTACTAAATTATGATTTTCTCTATATTTGATCTAACGAGAATTCCATCCAAGGTTTTTAGAACTTTTTAACACACCTCTTTAGATTATGAGATTGCCAATCGAGCTCCTAATCTCGTTCGATCCCTAGTCTCTTCCTCTCCATTTGTTGTACCTCGCACCTTGGTCTTTTCCAACAATGAAGAAGGAAACTCCAAAAATGAGGAAAATAGAGAGAATGAAAAGTGATTTTCTAGTTAAAGGAGAGAGAGAATGAGGGAAAACGAGAGAAAAAGAGGGCGTTAATGGGGAATTTATGGCCTATAATGGGTGAAATTAATATTCAAATTAAAAATATGAATTTGAATAAGAGAATTGAATGACCATTACTTTTCATAAATTTATATTATTATTATTATTATTATTATTATTATTATTATTAATATATATATATATATATATAATTTTTTTGGTGTTACACATATTGTTCCACTGGAAACTCATTTGCAGGTTCTTGTACATTTTTGTACTACCTCAATGGATGACAAACTTCGACTTGTGACATTTGTCCAATACCTCCCATCGGGAGTGCAACATTGTTGAGGACCCATAAGCGATCTCAATACTTGATTTCACTATTCACAAATATTGTCAAATATTTCCGTTCGTGAGTGCATCTCTTGACCATCTGGTCACACTCTGCATCTTATGCTTATGTATTAATAATCCTATTCACCAAATCTAATTGGATCTGATTCATCATCAACATTGCTCTATTTCTAATGTGCGTCGAGTTCTAGTGGATGATATTCTCTATTTGACTTCTCTTATGTACTCTCAAACATGTGAGTGTTCCTTCTCAATTTTGACTTACGGGATCAACATCTAAATTTGTCTTACCTATGTGATATTCGATGGTGAACTCATAGTCCTTTAAGAACTCGATCCACCTTTGTTGTCTCATATTGAGGTCTTGTTGAGTGAAGATATACTTCAAACTCTTATGATATGTGAAGATCTCAAATATCTCGCCATATAAGTAGTGTCTCTAAGTTTTTTAGGTGAAGCTACTACCACCAACTTTAGATCATGTATAATAAGATAACTTATTTCATGTTTCTTTAGTTGCATTGATGCATATGTCACGATCTTACTATGCTGCATGAGTTCACAACCAAGACTTGTGCCACAAGCATCATCGTACAACATATATTCACCATTTCCAAAAGGAATGGCGAGTGTTGGTGTTGCCATCAATCGAGTCTTCAATTATTGAAAACTCTATTCACACTTTTGGGAACAAATGAACTTACTATCTTTTCCTTATCAAGTTCATCAATGGCGATGCAATCTTTGATAAATCTTTTATGTTTATATTAGCTTGCAAGTCCCAAGAAGCTACAAATCTTTGTAACATTCTTCGGTGGTGTTCAATTTGGGACAACTTCAACCTTAGCACGGTCCACCGATACATTGCTTCAATACAATGTGCCCAAGGAAGATGAACTTATTTAGCCAAAACTCGCACTTGAATAACTTTGCATATAATTGATGTTGCTACAAGGTTTCCAACAAAATTTTGAGATGTTCTTGATGATCTTTTGGTCTTGATGAATTGATCAGGATATCACCAACAAAGACGATAACAAACTAATCTCGGTATACCTTAAACATTTATTCATGAGATACATAAATGTTGCAAGTGTGTTTGTTAGTCCAAATGTCATGACAATGAACTTAGTGTGGTCATAGCTTATCCTAAATGCAGTCTTCGGTATATCCTCTTCGGCAACTTTAAGCTGATCGTAGTTGCTCCATAAATCGATCTTTGAGAAAACCTCAAGTCTTCATCTATGCACATTAGGGGATATTTATTCTTCATTGTCAACATATTGAGCATCCTGTAATCGATGCATAATCTTGTAATCGAACAACCATCAGTTGTTAGAGATCCTTCCCCAGGAGGGCTGATGTTGATTACATTGGCTAACTATCCTTTGCAACACTTTTGAAGCATTTAGTAAGCTTGGATTGTTGTCACGATCACCTTGTTTCCATTCAACATGCCTCTCATTATTGTTTGTGTGGTGTTGTGAGTGTCGACGATGATCTTCTTTTTTTTTGCATAATAATAATGCATCATGGTATGACGGTGGTCCATACCTAAGTTGACATCATAATCCACCATTAGAATGTCAAATCTATTGAATGGTCTTTGCCCTCCATTGTCACTGGTATATTAAGGATGCACTTGGTGGCATGAAGGGTGCCCATTGGTGTAGTTATATTCATTTTGTAATTCATGTTATGTAATTACATGTTCAAAGCAGAAGCACAATCATAAGACATAAATGAGTACATAGCACTCGAATCAAACAACATTAATTGTTGCAAGAAGGCTAGCTAGCAGAGGGGTACCTCTAATGGCATCCTCATTGTTTTGTGCTACATTTGTCTCCAGGTTGTAGGCCCTACCTCGCATTGCTTTGTTGGCATTTCCTGTGCCTCTGAGATTTTGACCTTCCTTCTTCTTGTCATTGCAATCTCTGATGTAGCACATGCTTTTCCGCAGTGGATGCATGCTCTAGTCCTCTTGTGGCATTCTCTGGGATAATACAACATGAAGTAGGTGCATGGACCCTATTTTGTGGTGGCTCAGGGCGCTGCTATGGTAGCAGTGAGTCATGGGGAGCATATGGCCTCACATTGTTGTCCTGACGGTTCTCCCACTTATTGTAGCGCGATAACGTGGTTCCCACCTAAACTGATTCTACATGACATGTTGCCTTAGGTCTTCACTTTGGAGTTCTTCTAGCACTTTGCATCATCCTTTCTAACCTTTTGGCTATCTTGAATGCATCATCGAAGGTTTTGCAGTTACCCTTAATGGTTTTGGTCCTCAACTCTGGGTCCAAGCTTTGGACAAAGTGATTAGATCTCTCTCCCTATCTATCTATCTATCTATCTATCTATCTATCTATCTATCTATCTATCTATCTATCTATCTATCTATCTATCTATCTGTCTATCTATCTATCTATCATCTTGCCTCAGTGTTGTACTTCTCCAAGCAGATGAACTTGTTCAAGTTCTATGTCACAATCATGTTACCCCAATGTAGTTCTAGGAATTCACGTTATTCTAAGATGCGCTGATATGTAAGAAAATAGCTGCTTAAAACATGGTTAAACAACAATAAAATTTAATATTTATATTTTCCAAAATATTTTTGGAGAGGAAGATACAAACAAGTTTAAAAAGAGAGTAAAAATAAGATAAACAAAAAATAAAGGCAAAATGGTCCAAAGAGGTGAGAATGCTTTTTAGTGTCAACAGAGATATCCCCCTTAGACATAATTTTTTTTGTCAAAATAATACTTTTCAGTATTATACCAATTTAATATTTATTTATGATCAGATATTTCAAATGTTCTTTTTTTCTTTTTTGTAATCGTATTTACAGAAAAAGAAATATTTGTGACATCATATATATTATTTGCTAGTTATTATTTGTTTATTATAAAGTTAAAGGATAGATTGAATATTTTTCAATCAAAATTCTCTTTATTCATAAATTGAATTGTTTATTGTTATATCAGTGTTTCGTTAATATCTAATAGATGAATGGAATATGTTAATGTATAAATAAGTATAGATTTCGTGTAAAAATTAAATGTGTACATTTACATATTTCTTATTTCATATTACAAACTTTTTTAATCTTTTTATTAACTTCTTTTAATGGAAAGAAAAATGAGTAATTAAATTTCTAATTATTTTTTGATCGAATATTTGTTGGAATAATATTCTAGAAGATCACAATTTTTTATATATTAATAACTGAGTTTAATATATCTTTTACATTAATATTTGTTATATTGTATATAAGATAATATGGGAATAATAGGGATGGGAGTAAAAAATGTTAGTTCTTTATTAGCATTATTTTGACAATTTTTATAATTCAAATAAGATTAATGAATCTATAGACTACGTCAATGTGAAACAAGACATCACAATTTTCTTCATCGTCCACCGGTTATAACTTTGGAGGTCATCGAAAATGTCTGCAAGTGTGCAAAATAAGAAATACCAATGATAGCTATTTTTATCATTATAATTTTAAAATATTGTAAATATCATAACCTTAATAATAGATAATTAATTGTTTAGTGATTTTTATATTTAATGTCCTCCAAATTTATTACTACTGAAACAAAAACAACAAAAATATATTTTTTCCACAAACTTTGGGGGTTATCTTTATTGAATCCATCTTTTTTTTGTATCTAAAGTGTCTTTCATCTTTCAAAATATTACATGCACCGTCCTCTAGATCAATTAATGTCAGTTTCAAGATTAAGTTAGTGACATGGCAATATTTATCTCTCTGCATGTTAGTGTAATCAATAAAATAATAAGAACACATTAACATTTATAAAAAAATTAAAAGATATTTTAAAAATATAATATAAGAGAGGGGGGCTGTAACACCCCAAAATTCGGTCATCGCCACGTGGCGAAACCTCCTCTTGTAGGCGCTACGACGGTGTAATACTTGACCAATTCATTGACCAAAATTGGTCAAGAATGGTGACACATCAGCGGAAGAAATTAAAATGATAAAAGAATGGACATAATATGAAAGATGCGAAAGCTACTAGATTAACATAGTCATAATCAAACTTAATACCAAACACATACTCCAAATGGCATCCAAGTTGGTGCTTATTACAACTCAAGGTTCAACACAACATATGACATAAAAATATAAATGAGCCCCTAGCCATGTGGAGTAACAACCAGAGCATTATCGCCGCACACGCCATCGTTATGCCCTACAAGAAATCAAAGGCCTGCAGGGATCAATGCA
>LTAE01006703.1:0-21723 GCA_001647135.1 Pontederia paniculata
ATATATATATATATATTGTTTTAGAAAGTGGCATAAGGTAGTTATAAACAAACAAATAAATATATAATGCATATAATAACAAAAATTATATCTTATCGAACTAACAAATCTATTTCTTTACCAAATGAATTTTTATTAATATTGTAATTAAATCATAATTCAGTAATATATAACGTTTGCCCATTAATCATATTATTATCCTTAGTCAAATCACTATACACTAATTAAATTTCTAATTTTGTCATATTTAAAGTCTTGAGTGTATTACACACTTGTAGCTTGAGTTTTGCTCTCGTTCATTTATTATTATTAATTAATTAATTGTTTTGATGTTACTTTCTTCTTGTTTTAATATCAGGGTTAGTTTATTTTTTGTGAAAGTAACTTTTGAAAGAAAAAAAAATATCATTATTTTATTATTCGATAATAAAAAAATGGTTGGCTAAAATAAATTAATTTTAGGATGACCAAACTGAACGCATTTCGAAAAAATTACTGATATTTCCAAAACAAAAATTTATTTTTTTCTCATAAATAATCTTTTTTACATTTTTAAGATTATTTTCTTCATAACTTCAAAAAATCTATAAAGTAAACTAATTCACTTTTTAAGAGATTATTCTTAAGAGTTTATTTTCGTGAAACTAAAACGGAGCCTTTCCTTCAAAATTATACTGAAACAACATTTTGTAGAAACACAAATTATATAAAACAATTCTGAAAGCGAATTCAAAAGTTAAAAAAACATTAAGTCAATTAAGTGTCAGATATGTAATCTCATTTTTAATTAAAGATGCTTTTCGGATTCAATCTTATGAGAGAACCTTAGTTACTTTAATCATCAATGAATCAATCGTTAGTTGTCTTTATAAATAGATATCCATTTTTTTTACATTATTCCTTTGATAAAAAGTGAATTTAAAACATTATGAGTGTGTATGGCATCGGGAAGCAGGTCAATTTTTTTTTGTTTTTATAATTTCTTTGAGAAAAATGTGAATTTGGAATTTTATGGTTATCAACGTAAGTTTTAATCTAACTCCTCTATTTCTCATCGATTATTAATATTCTTATAAATTACTTTATCTTTTGCACGAACTGCTTGATTCATTCAAAATGTATGAGCCAAATTATCAGTTTTTGCTTGGCATGGTGTCTCCAATTTATTTTTCCTTTTTCTTTCTTTTACTCTCTCTATTCTCTCTATATTTAAATTATTAATTTGTTTTAACTTGTAGTTGAACTTGTTAAATTTTAAATTTCTTCAATATTATAATTAGGAAATTTATTTTTAAAATTTATATTTATCTGATGCAATTACCTTATTATTTTTCTTAAATTTTTAATTTAAATTGAATGAATTATTTTATTTTAGTCTATATATGATTAATTTTATGTTTTTATTATGATTATTTAACAACTTATTTTATTATATAATGTAAAATATATCACCCATAAAAGATATTAATATAGATTTTTTTATTCAACTAACATTATTATTTTTCATTAAAAAAATATTTTAACTTTTTATTTTTACATTTAATTCAAGCACCCATTAAAACTTTTTAGAACTGAAGTTTTAGAAGCCAAAGACTGTCTATAAGTTTCACGATCAAATTACTCTCTTATAGAAAAAGAAAAGTCATTCCCAACTATGCATTATACATAAAACTCATTTCAAATCCTACATTGAAACCTTTTAATGTCATTTTCAAAAGAAATTGACTTATAATCTACAACTACTACAATTGATTAATTTGATTAAAAAAAAGTGTTGATTTTCAAACCCTAGTCGTCCCCTTTGGGCTGTCAATAGAGCAGGTGTATGAGTAGGATAAAATTTTCAAATCATCATCTAATTTTATATCTTTCTTCAAATAATTATTAAAACTTTACTTTGATTAATTTGTAATCAGATAGTTTTTTTTTGTAATCAGATAGTTATCAAACTTAAATATTTATATGTGTGATCATTTTAATTTTTAAATTAACTCATATTTCAAATTAACTGGATATTTTTATTTCTCGGTCAAATAGCTATTCTAAAATGATTCCCTCTTCCAAATTATAAAAAAATAATTTAATAAATCATAAAAAAAATAAAATTTCAAAAAAGGCCCCTCCTCCTCTAGTCCACTCGCCTATACAAGAGAGAGGATGAGGGAGCATTACCCCCTTCCCCTCTCTCCTATTATTGAAGAAAAAAGAAGAAGAGAGAGAAGAGAGGCTGCAATCCTCAATGCTCGAAAGAGTTTTTTTTAAGTTTTTAAATATTTATATATTTTTTTATTAAAATTATTAAATTATTGGTGATGTGGAGTGAGAATTTTTTTTAAATAATGAATATTGACATCATAAAAAGGAGATAAGGGTGTTCGCATAGATGTAATAGATTATAATTCGTGTTTGAAATATTTTAAAAGTTGGATAATTATTGAATTACAAAGTAATTTAAAACTAGGTTGAAAAAGAGGATAAAGTTGAGTACATATGTAAATCCTATTTTTGATTAAATATCTAAATTTTTCAATAAATTTATTTTAAAACACAATGGGATTCATCATTAACAGTGACTCGAAAATAATAATAGTGAAATTTTTTTCTAAAACTAAAATTATTAATATTTTTAGGTGTTTATAAGTTTATAAACACATTTTTAAAGAAGAAATTGCACTATACTGTTGTTTATTAGTGTTAGGGTCTGTTGCTATTTTACACTACCAGAGTTCTTGTGGAGCAGGACAAAGCCAACAATTCCCCCTTGCAAAAATAATCTAATTCAAGAAGGATTGAAGCCCCATCCAATCACCCAATTCACCACAAAGACTATACTAGTGCACTGCATTTATGAGTTCTTCAGAGAAAGGAAAAAAGATAATGGTACATATATTGAAATGATATGTCAGCATTTAAAAATGTGATGTGAAGCATGAACTAATAGAAGGGGACAACCATTACTCCCTAGCTAGAATGTAGTGCAATTAAGCTTGTGGATGTCATGCAAACACCCCACCCCTCAAGAATCAAAATCAATTCCAGAGGCTTAAATTTTAAGGGACCAACCTGATGGCCCCACTAACCTTAGGTTCATGTACTGTATTGGTGTTGATTGATTAAAAAGATTATAATGTGGGAGATGCCTATTTTTAAGCTAATTTGTGCAAGTTTTACTTTTGCAATGTGGAAATATTAAGAGGGATGATATACAATATTATTAAAATCTGATCAGATTGGTTGATTCAACTAGTTTAATCGCGAATTTATGTACGACCTGGTTAGATTTTAATGTTAAATCGCAATAGGTATAGGATTGGCTTGAATCAAGTAAAAATAAGTGAACCAGCCAAAATCCGATTCCATTTTAATTTTTAAATTTCATTTTAAAGAGAAAATTGGACGGGAAAAATATAAAAGAAAAATAGTTGAATGAAGAAAAGACAAAAATAAAATTGGAAATAGAAAATTAATGTGGGAGATGAAGATATGAAAATGAAAAAAAGGAAAGAGGTGGAAATAAAAGAAAGTTAAGGAAAAAAATAAGTTATTTAACAAGGATTTGAATTAAAATAATTAATATAGTATGTCATAATAATAATAATAATAATAATAATAATAATAATAATAATAATAATAATAATAATAATAATAATAATAATAATAATAATAATAATAATAATAATAATAATAATAATAATAATAATAATAATAATTGGATAAGCATTAACTTTTTGACACAACAAATAATTTTTTAGAAAAGGGATTCATTATAGGTGAACAAATATAGTAAGAAATGAAAGGATTTTTTTTAATAAAATGGAAAAAAACAGAAACAATAGACAATAATGGAACAAAAGAATAAATATAGAAAGAAACTAATAGGAGTAAATGTGAATAAAAAAGGAGGCCAATATTTAATAAGTAGAAAAATTAAAAGCAACTTGGATAAGGTTAAATTTTTTTTTGACATAATAAATAATTTTTTAGAAAAGGGATTCATTCTAGGCGAACAAATATAGTAAGAAATGAAAGGATTTTTTTTAATAAAATGAAAAAAAAACAGAAACAATATGCAATAATGGAACAAAAGAATAAATATAGAAAAAACTAATAGGAGTAAATGTGAATAAAAAAGGAGGCCAACATTGAATAAGTAGAAAAATTAAAAGCAACTTGGATAAGCATTAACTTTTTGACATAATAAATATTTTTTTTAGAAAAGGGATTCATTCTAGGTGAACAAATATAGTAAGAAATGAAAGGAGTTTTTCTAATAAAATGAAAAAAAAACAGAAACAATAGGCAATAATGGAACAAAATAATAAATATAGAAATAAACTAATAGGAGTAACTGTGAATAAAAAAGGAGGCCAACATTGAATAAGTAGAAAAACTTAAAGCAACTTGGATAAGCATGACATAATAAATACGTTTTTAGAAAAGGGATTCATTGTAGGTGAATAAATACAGTAATAAATGAAACGATTTTTTTTAATAAAATGGGAAAACAGAAAAATAGGCAATAATGGAATAAAATAATAAATATAGAAAGAAACTAATAGGAGTAAATGTGAATAAAAAAAGGAGGCCAACATTGAATAAGGAGAAAAAAATTAAATGCAACTTTGAAAAATAAATGCATTTAAGTTATTTTAGCATTATCTGAAACTTTGAAAAATGAAATATATCTATTTCAAATAATTCTATTTTTTAAAATGGCTATCCTGTTTCAAATTGAGAAATATATCTACTAATCACCAATGTCTTAATTAGAATGTTAAAAATTAGAATGATTCCTAAAGATATAGAAAATTAGCAAGTCAAACATTTCTTCAAAAAGGAATTGGAATATGTATCACATGCACCGCCCCCTTAAAAATGTGTGAGCATGATGGAAATGTTAGGCATACCATTGACTCAAATTTATGCTAATTAACAAACATTAAGCATATTATTTTTTTTAAGTCACTTAAAATCATGATAATTTTAGGTACTCCATTGACATTCCACTTTTTTTAAATTAAAGCTATTCATATTTTTAGGTATTTACATGAATTTACACATGCATTTTTTTCTCTTTTCATATATGACATTTGATGACTCTTTTAAGAATACTTTATTATACTTTAGTTTTAATTTTCTTATAATAGCCTTGGGCTTTTCTTTGTACTACTAAAAAAGTGAGTGTGGAAATAGCACAACGATTCAAATGTCACACTTGGCTTATGTTCCAACTTCCAAGTAAAAATGCTTATGTTGTGATATATCTTCTTTAAGACATAAAGACACAAATAAAATGTTTAAGTTGCCACTAGTTTAGTTATATAAAAAAATGTGATCCTTATATAATGACGATGAATTGAACTTTGAAACATCCCAAATTAAATTAATCGACTTTTGAATATCAAAATTAATAATAATTTTTAGAATTATTATTTTGTTTTTTTTTTCAGTTTCTTTAATTCCTTTTTATTATTTGAGATGACTATGCTTGCATTTGGGTTTATCCTAGTTCAAATACTAACGAATAAGGCAAGAGTATGCATTTAATATTGTTTTATCCCCCCTCCAAGTAATTTCTTAGTTAGAATAATAACCTATATATTGAATATTACTATTATGTTTCTTATTTTTTTATTATTAATGTGGATTTCATATTTGTGATAATTTACCTCCTCTCAGCTCATTATCTGATGCCGAATAGTTAAAAAATATATTTAAAACTGAAAAAAAATCGAGTTGAAGTTGTTCTTTTATTTCCTAGTAAAAAAAGCTAAAAAATATCTTATCCAAGATAATATAAAAAAAAAGTGTAAAATTTTTAAAAAATCTCATGAAAACCTCACCAAAACATCACCTACCGTAGCCGGTTATTTTCCAAATCCGGCTCAGCGGAGCCGGTTCTTAGACCGGTTCAGCGAAATAGAGTTAGGGCATCGATACTTCCCCTTCCCGTTCTCCTTTTTTTTTATTACTAGACGACGCCCCTCCGCCGTCCTCCTGGCCGCCGCCGCCGTCGCCGCCGCCGCCGCCGCACTTGATCCTGGACCACGCCTCCTGAATAGTGCGCCTGCGCCGCCATTTTCTTGGACGCCGCCGCGGACCTTGCCTTCCGTCCTCGACCAGACCTTGCTTTTGGACGCCGGCTCCCGCCTCGAGCTCGACCGAATCCGAGGATCCTGCTGATCGTCGTGTATGCATTGAATTTTGCAGTTTTTTTTAATATTATGAGGCAACAAGTGTATGATTCGCCGTTCTAAGAGGGAGAACTACGAGCATATTCCAAATTCCTCTTTTTTGAGACGTAGGAAAAGGCGAAATCGCCAGGAGTTACTTGCATTTTTTTATTTCTCCTTTTTGCTACTTGATATGCCATTTCTTTTACCTCAGAGGTCATGTCTATGTAGTTTGTTGACTAGTGTCATTTTCTTGAATTGGCATAATCAACTAGCAGAGTCTTGAATCAAACTTCAGAAGAAAAAAAAGCTCTGATTTTTTTCATTATGTAGACTACCTTTATTGTTCTCAGTTAAAGTTTGATTGAATGCACATTTTATATGGATTATTATATGTCTTTCTTTGTTATATGATTGATTATCTGTTGGTTACATTGCATTAATTATTTTGGTTGATGGATGATTTTAAAGGCCGCACAAAAAGACAAGCTGGTCGCCGAGCTGAAGTTTCTGAAATGACAAATGAGGTCAGATGGCTGTTGTCCACAGTTGTAGCTTGAGACAGCCCTACCAGAAGGGTAAAGGGATGGGGCGCGAAAAGCGAAAGAAGCGAGACCTTCTGCGGTGGAGCAACCTTTATTCCTTCACCTGTGTTCGTCCTTCCGTCTTACAAGAGGATGAGCACAACCCTTCGCTCCACGGTCCGGGATTCTCCCGCGTCGTCCATTGCAACAATTCTCGTGTGCACCGCAAGATGCCCCTCAAATATCCTAGCAATTACATCAGTACAACCAAGTACAATTTCATCACATTCCTTCCGAAATCCCTGTTTGAGCAATTCCGCCGTGTAGCGAACATCTACTTTCTCGCTGCTGCCATCATCTCCCTCTCCCCAGTCTCTCCATTCTCTCCTGTTAGCATGATTCTACCATTGGCAGTTGTTGTTGGACTCAGTATGATGAAAGAGATGTTGGAAGACTGGCGTAGGTTTCTGCAGGACATGAAGGTCAACACCCGGAAGGTAAGTACTCACAGGGCAGGAGGGCGGTTCACTTACAAACACTGGATGAAGATTCATGTTGGCGACATCGTGAAAGTAGAGAAGGACCAATTTTTCCCAGCTGACTTGCTTCTTTTGTCATCAAGCTATGAAGATGGGATATGTTATGTTGAGACTATGAATTTGGATGGGGAGACTAATATGAAGGTCAAGAGATCTCTCGAGGTAACTTTGCCTTTGGATGATGATGAGGCTTTCAAGGACTTCACAGCCACCATAAGATGCGAGGACCCAAATCCTAACCTTTACACCTTTGTGGGCAATTTTGAGTATGACCGGAAAGTCTATGCACTTGATCCAACTCAAATTCTTCTCAGAGATTCAAAACTTAGAAACACATCTTATGTCTATGGAGTGGTCATTTTCGCTGGCCCTGATAGCAAAATTATGCAGAATTCTACCCCATCGCCATCCAAAAGAAGCAAAATTGAGAAGAAAATGGACAAAATTATATATCTGCTTTTCGCCGTTCTTGTTATAATCTCAGTGATCAGCTCCATAGGTTTCAGTGTACTAACAGAGTTTGGGATGCCAAATTGGTGGTATCTACAACCAAATAGAACCAAAAACTTTTATGACCCACAGAAACCAATGATAGCTGGTGTATACCATCTTGTCACTGTTCTTATTCTGTATGGATACCTAATACCCATATCACTTTATGTTTCTATCGAATTTGTGAAGTTCTGGCAAGCATTTTTCATTAGCAGAGATATTTATATGTATGATGAACAAATTGGAAATTGGGCACAAGCTCGGACCTCAAACTTAAATGAGGAGCTTGGGCAAGTAGATACAATCTTGTCAGATAAAACTGGCACGTTAACTTGCAACCAGATGGACTTCTTAAAGTGCTCCATTGCAGGAATTGCTTATGGCACAAGTTCTAGTGAAGTTGAGCTTGCTGTTGCAAGGAAGATGGCAAACGAAGCTTCCAACAATCCTGATCATCATGATGGTTACCAAGAAACTTGGGAAGATACTGAAGCCGGATTCAGGTCTTCAGAAATTGAATTGGAAGATGGCATTATGCACATGGTTGGCAAGCCACCAAGGCCTGCAATAAAGGGTTTCAGCTTTGAGGATTATCGCCTCATGCACGGGAATTGGACAACAGAACCAAATGCCAGTATCCATCTATTGTTCTTCAGGATTCTTGCCATATGTCACACAGCAATTCCTGAGCCAAATGAAGAAGCTGGTGGCTTTAACTATGAAGCAGAATCACCTGATGAAGGGGCTTTTCTCGTTGCAGCTAGAGAATTTGGATTTGAGTTCTGTAAGAGGACTCAATCAAGTGTTTACGTCAGGGAGAGATATTCTCCTACCGATGATCCTACAGAAAGGTCAGAACAGAATGATTCTTATAACATGAATTAATTATTCTCTTCTCTAGATTGAGATCTTATGGAGTAATTTTTTTTTCTTTCTTTCCGATAGGGAATTCAAGATTCTTAATATTTTGGAATTTAATAGCAAAAGGAAGAGAATGTCGGTGATTTTGCGTGATGAAGATGGGAAGATTCTTTTATTTTGTAAAGGAGCTGACAGGTCCTTTCTCAAAATCCCTTTGTGCAAGCTGCTACATTTTTTTGTTTGATATTCGTATTTATGCATTGAGCTCAAATTTATTCTGTTGCCTGAAACTATCTTGACAAGTCATGCATGAAGGTCATTGGTTCCATCTTTTGCACCTAAAGAACTCATTTTTCCTTATAATCTGCAGCATTATTTTAGATAGACTATCAAAAGACGGAAGAATGTTCGAATGTGATACAGTTAAACATCTAAATGAATATGGGGAAGCAGGCTTGCGGACGTTAGCTCTGTCCTACAGGGTTCTAGAGGAGTCAGAGTATTCTGCATGGAATGCTGAGTTTGTGAAAGCAAAAACAACTATGGGCCCTGATAGGGAAATGTATCTTGAGCGTGTTTCCGACATGATTGAAAGAGATCTAATTCTTGTGGGTGCAACTGCTGTGGAAGACAAATTACAGAAAGGAGTATGGTTTTCTCCTTTGATTACTTCTAGTGAAGCTTCTGTTTTTTTAAGATTTTTGACATTTTTTTTCTTTTGTGAAGGTTCCACAATGTATTGATAAATTAGCACAAGCTGGACTCAAAATTTGGGTTCTAACTGGTGATAAGATGGAAACAGCAATTAATATAGGGTACGCCTCTCAGCAAGAACTAATTAAAATCCATGTTAATTACATTGCATTCTCCTAAAAAGATTACATTGCAACCATGTCCCTGAATATTAATTTGTTTCATCTTGCAGATTTTCTTGCAGTTTACTGCGCCAGGGAATGAAACAAATCTGTTTATTAACCATGAGCAGTAATTTTTTGGTAGAAGACTCAAAAAAGGTATGGCATGTTGTATCCATTCAACTGCCGATGTAGATCTTGTTCGATAATGGGCAATGTATTTACGTTTGTTGATTGCTCAGGCTGAAAAAGAGAATATTTTGATGCAAATAAATGAAGCCTCACAAACTATCAAGCTTGAGAGGGATCCCCATGCGGCATTTGCATTGATAATTGATGGGAAAGCTCTAACGTATGCCCTGGAGGATGATATAAAGAATCAATTTTTGAATCTGGCAGTTGATTGTGCGTCTGTGATATGTTGTCGAGTTTCACCAAAGCAGAAAGCACTGGTAGCGCTAGTCTTTCTTTGATCACTTGATATTCACCAACTAATAACGTAAATTTAAATTGCTATTTAGCCATTAACTTATCATTTTATTTTTCAGGTGACTCGGTTGGTGAAAGAAGGTACAGGAAAGACTACTTTGGCCATAGGTGATGGAGCAAATGATGTGGGCATGATTCAAGAGGCTGACATTGGTGTTGGTATTAGTGGAGCTGAAGGGATGCAGGTTGGTATTTTAATGAAACCCTTTTGTTTTTTGTAACTATTTATCTCTAATTAATTCATTGTCATCATAATAATCAATGATCGATATGACTGCACATAAATTGCTAATGTGTTACCATAATCTTGCAATATGTAGGCTGTGATGGCCAGTGATTTTTCTATTTCCCAATTCCGATTTCTTGAGCGGCTTCTTGTTGTCCATGGCCACTGGTGTTATAAGAGAATAGCTCTTATGGTTAGTGTACTTGGTTTTTCTATGTTTGTGCACGATTCTCCATTTGATGCATGTTTCATTTACTGTTATCTAATTTCATCGGATTACATGCAGATTTGCTACTTCTTCTATAAAAACATAGCTTTTGGCCTCACAATATTATACTTTGAGGCATTTACTGGCTTCTCTGGGCAATCAGCATATGATGATTGGTATATGACAATATTCAATATTTTTCTTACCTCATTGCCCGTCATTTCACTGGGAATTTTAGAGCAAGATGTTTCTGCAGATGTATGCTTACAGGTATGCCCCTTTGAAATTTTGATTTGCTACCTATAGTATATTTGTAGGCAATGATATTTGGAATCCTAATAATATTTTTTCTTATTCTACGAGTGTTTCATACATACATGCATGAATGCAATATTTTTAAGTTCTTTAGTGCCATATTCCTCAATGTGTTCTCACATCCCATGTTTTTGCTTACTATGTTCTCTCTCCTTCCCTAAAGAAACAAACTTTCCACTCCTGTAGTTTCCAGCACTTTACCAGCAAGGGACAAAGAACCTTTTCTTTGATTGGTACAGGATTTTGGGTTGGATGGGCAATGGCGTATATTCATCTCTGGTCATATATTTCCTGAACATCAATATTTTGTCCCCTAGTTCCTTTAGGTCTGGGGGTCAGACTGCTGATATGTCTGCCGTCGGAACAACAATGTTCACCTCCATTATTTGGGCTGTTAATGTGCAAATTGCTCTAATAATGAGCCATTTTACCTGGATTCAACACCTCGTTGTATGGGGTAGTATTGCAACATGGTATCTCTTCCTGGTGACCTACGGATGGTTCACGGATTCAGGCTCCTACATGATATTCTTGGAAGTCCTCGCACCAGCTCCAATGTACTGGTGTGTGACTGCATTAGTAACTGCTGCTTGCAATATTCCTTATGTGATGCACATCTCATTCCAGAGAGCTCTAAATCCGCTCGACCACCATGTTATCCAAGAGATCAAATACTACAAGAAGGATGTGGAGGACCATCGTATGTGGAAGAGAGAGAGCTCCAAGGCTAGGGAAAGAACAAATATTGGTTTCACGGCAAGGGTGGATGCCAAGATCAGACAGCTGCGAGGGAGACTAAACAAGAGAGTCTCTATATCAAGCGCCCAAACTGTAACTGTATAATTATATGTATCTGACCATTGCCCCCATAGCCATTCTCTTTAGAAAATTATTGTGTTATATATTTAACATTTTGCCATCTGCCAATTCTTTTTTTTTTCTTAGTATTTTCCACCGGGATATTTTATAAATTTGATCCTCAGTTGTGGAAAGCTATTCTGTATCATATCTGTAATCATTTATATAAATGGAAACTTGAAGAATAGTTGTTTTTCCTGTTAAACCTTTCCATATTTTATGCCAGTTTTCTGTACATTTGCATATGTTCAGCTACCAAATTTGTTTGTTATCCCAACTTCTTTCATATGAAGTTATATTTGTTTACAACAAGACATGGTGAGTGAGGGGTTGCCAGGATAGCACACTTAATTAAGTGGAGCTCAAACCCGCATATGAAAACAAATGTCTGCACTGATGTTATTTGTTAAAAAGTGAAGTTTTGGATGCTTCACTTACTATGGACCAAAAAATATTGCATACAAATAAAAAATGTGTTTTTTTAAAGTAGTCTCACTCAAAGATGTTACTACTCCTTTGCTGACTATTTTACAAATATCATTAATAAACAGCTTCCAAACAAACAAGGCAGACTTGATCCGCTGCCCACCGTCTGCGCCTGTGCATAGCAGCCATGCTGATGAGAGAGAGAGAGAGAGAGAGAGAGAGAGAGAGAGAGAGAGAGAGAGAGAGTGTGTGTGATAGAGAGACAGAGAGTGATAAAGTTATGGTTTCATCTTGCCCCAATAATTAAAGGAAAGGACAGCCAACACTTGGACTGAAAGAAATGGACATAATGTCACCATTTTTGTCTATTTTCTCTTTGCTAATTAAGCAACAAAATATAGTCAACAACTCTGAAAATTATTTATTATAAAATATTGCTTCTTTTAACTTCAAACTCAAGTTCTATGGTTTCAGCAGTAACTGTCTCTTTTCTGTCATATATGAACTATCTTAAATGGTATCAGATTTTGGGCTCACATGTATCAATTTGTATCTTAGAGAGCTTGTTATTTTACTGAGTTCCATTCATATTTCAATTATATGTGAAAGGTAAGTATCTTTCAATATGTTCTATATTATGACAAATAAATAAATATCCACATCATAGTCAAGGAAAATATTTTTGTGCATTTTGCAAGTCTTTCCATTGGTATACATAATTTTCGCTTTCAATTGTGAGGTCGACTTCTGAAAGATTCTTGCAGCATTAATGGATCAATATTATTGGAGCTTCTTTATCATGTCTATTATTGTTGCTTTAATTATTATTGTTACATTATTCTTATAATTATTACCCAAATTGTTATCCATCTCTTCTTTTCTCTAGGAAACCATATGATCAATCACATGAAGCAACATAGAAATTCCTAGCTAATTAGGAGAAAAATAGACACTTAATTATTACTCCATCAATCTAATCAATTATTGCATGTTCAAACATGACAAGCCACAAAGTTCCAATATGATTTTTCTTCTCTTTTTCCTGAAAAAATGTTTTTTTTTTTAAACCAATCTAAGTCACACCCGCATGACATTATTTGTCAATCAAATGTTCAAGATGGGTTTGATTAATATTTGTTTGGTAATGAAAGGGAAGTAATATTTAACAATGAACGTAGGAATGATTCAACTAAAAAGTCAATATTTACTTGCTTTAATATGAATCCGGTGAGACCAAATGTTTAGATTTAAGTGCAACTACTTTAAAACGATATTTTCATTAAATTTTTTTGAGTGTCCACTCAAAATCTCCGATGTTCAGTACTATTAACACCCGATGAGTTGAAGTAAAGAGCAGAATGATATTTCTCTAATCAAATTAGCGACTTCAAAAATCAAATCCGAAACTACTAGTTTCGATCGATCCCGAGACATAATTTTACTAATTAGATATACCAACTGAACTTGATTATTAACTCTTTCCATCGTTAATCATTCATGTATTAGGATTAGGGAAAATAAAACAAAATCACCTCGATAACGTTTGTATGGAAAATTTGTTACTTAAATTTGTTTTTAGATTTAAGCAAAACGATATTTTCATTAAGCTTTTTTTTTGGGTGCCTGCTCAAAATTCTCGATGTTCAGAGTTATTAGTATCCGACTAATCCGAGTCGAAATAAAGAACAGAACGATATCCCTTTGGTTAAATTAACGATTTCATAAACCGAATTCGGATCTAATAACTCTGATTGACTCTGAGATATAATTCTGCTAATTAAGTGTGTCAATCAAACTTGATTATTAACTTTACGCCGATTGATAATCATTCATGTATTAATATTAGAAAAAAAATAAAATCACCATTATGATAATTAACAACGTTTGTATGGAATTTACGGTATCCAATACTGCACTTAGAAATATATAACAAGATTAAAAACATCAAATTGAAGTTTTATTACTTTTGTGTGTTCATATTATATAAAATTTAACAATTAGCATCCAAATCTATACAACAAACAACCGTTTAGTTAGTGAATGGACAACGAGTTAAAAAAACGAGAAAGTTAATAACTTTGAACTGATCAAAATGTTAATAGTTGATAAAAATCTTGGGAACAACTTTTGGAATCTCTCACGGGTCAAGATCAACTATATATGAAAAAAATGGAATTGCATTTTTTTTCCAAAAAAAAGAAAAGAAGAAAATGTTGTGGTGAGCTGTTGATGGCATGCTTGCACGTACCATTCGACATTAAAATATGAAGAAGATGACAAACAGGAGACCCGTAGTATACTCAATTCTTTCCTTGAATCACAAGGCATCAAAACCACAAATAAATTATATATCAACATATATAAAAAAAGAACACAAAATTAAAAATAAAAAAAAGAGTGGAAAAAAAAAGAGAGAGGAAAGAAAAGCTGCCGCCTTCGTCCATGCACCCCACGAGAGTTCTGTTCCATTGCTGTATTTGTATGCATTATATTTATTTTTTGGGGTTATGTGTTTGATTTGTAAGCAGTGCTTGAGATGTTGATGTATCACTGATGCCTTCATTGAATATTATTCATACATGTTAATTTGTGAGATTGACCAAAGTTTGCTTCTTCTTCTTCTTCCATGTGAAAGTGCATTGCCTATTGATTTGGTTCCTTTTGAATACAAAGATAAAATTAGAGATTTGATTTTGTGATGCATCCACTAAATGATGATTATGATGAGCTATTAGTAGAGGTGAAGAAAAAAAATGAAAAATCTGTCCAATATAAATATTTAGATTTTCCTAAACCGGAAAAAAAGTAAGCATGATTTTAAATAATAAAAGGCTATCCAAAGAACCCAATGAAGCCTGAGATTATTAAATTGTTATTTAAATGTATATTAATTTTGTTTTGTTTAATATATGATATTTCTCAACTAACATATAAATGCATGTCAACAAAATTTATACAAGATACAAATCATGATATCAACTAAAATATTTTATTTATTATTATTATTATTATTATTATTATTATTATTATTATTATTATTATTATTATTATTATTATTATTATTATTATTATAAATGTAAAATTATTGAGGATTTTTTACATTTACATAATTATAAGATTGCGCCACTTTCCCCCCTAACTATTACTAATTTTCTTTTTGCTGTGAATTTTGATATATAAAAAAGGTCAGTCATGTCCATTTTATTTTGAGTATATTGAAGTGTTAAAATATTTTACAATCTTCTCAACAATGTGTTTTGTTAAGTTGATATCTAAAAATGCAGGTTTATTAAGTTAGAAAATGACGAGTGTGTATAACTCTTTTATTTTTTTAAAAGAAACTATTGTCTCGCTAGAACGAGTAATGTTTGACATGATAACAAAGCATATCAAAGATTCTAAATATGATGGATTTTATTATAATGATGATTAAGAATACTTGTGAAAAACCAGGAAAAAAAGAGCAATTCACAGCAAAGATTGCTATCTTATCTAATTAAACGTCTCATCTCAGCTAAACATAAACGAGTTGGGGAACCTTTGAAGCTATCACCATTTGGGGATCAATAATGAATTAATGATCACATTAAAGATTGGGATCTCCAAAGTGCACAGAGACATTTGCACCTAATTTTTTTTATAGGCATAATAATTTTTTTTTCTATACAATCATATGCGATTCAAAAATTAGAAAATAAGAAATGTGTGGAATAAATTTTGCTCTATATGTATAAAGCGTCTTTTGATTTTTGATTTATGATTGAGACTGAGGTGTAATTTAAATATTGTTGAATCATTTTCTAATAAATTGATTCATGTGCTTTAATCTCAATGACATATCAAAAATCGAACGATGCTTTCATATGTGTTGAACAAAATTTATTCCACATAACTCTTAACCTCGTTCAATTAACATGCATTCTTGTTGATATGTCTGTTCATCAAGCAATTACTTCATTAGTTAATTTCTTTAAAGCTATTGTTCTTCCTCAATATTATAAGCATTTTGTCCCATCAATAAGAGAAAAAAAAAGGAAAGGAGAAAAGAGAAAAAAAAAGAACAACAAAGAAGCACATTTTACCAAACAAAACCCAAACATACTTATCAAAAGAAACAAAAAACAAAAAAAGTGACTACACCATTGCTGGAGAAAAGTAGACAAGGAGAAGGTTAATTATTTCACAATTAAGGAAAAGGGAATGAAAGTTGGATCCTCATGCATCTAAAAAATTTCAAGTGATGAGACATGCAGCATCATTTCCTCAGCTGTGAATTCAATCAATGAGCCAATCATTCTGGTGTAAATGTAAAAAGCTGGTGCCTTTGCTGCTTTACCACTCCCTCCCCATATACTTAACTTTCTTTTCACCAATGTCAAAATAAATCAAAAGCCCATCATCTTCCCTTCCTTTTACCCTCCTTTTGCCCCTCCCCCTTTTTAGAGCAAAGATATTAACATCAATATAACACCCACAACCAAAAGCTAGAACACAGTAAATTAATAATTAATTATCATTGGAGAAAATGGAGGTGCTCCCTACTTAAGTAAGAAGTACCATGCTACATACATTTTTAACCATAAGATACATAATGTATGGTGGATAAATTTAAGAGAGAAAAAAAATAGTAGAAGAGAGAAAATTTAATCTTTATCGTAAATTTAACATTCTAAGATTAAAGATGTAGGTAACATAGTGCTCCCTACTTAACTAGGGAGCACCTACATTGAATCCAATTCTAAATATTTTAATTCCTAAGATGGTAGCTACTATATTATACGACTAATCCGATGAAGCATTAAATGCTCGTGAACTCGGACCGATCGGAACAACTTTTATTGATAAATTTTTTTCTAGTTGTTGTGTTCTTTGTGGTCTTGAAAAGTACTTACCTAAACACATTTACAAGATAGCATGCTGATCAAGTGAGTGAGGAAGGAAATTGGTAGGGGGAAGGGGCTGCCTTTTGGTGGTCACAAACTTAAAATTCCATCACTAGATTCTGAATTTGAACACTGCAAGATCTCATGCAAACATAAATGACAGAATGCAATGTGTGGCCATGTACTACTGTTCTTAGGTGGACTCCTCATCTCAGAGTATTATTCTCCTACGTACGTACATGCCAAACAATAATAACATAAACTGATGTACTAATGGACACCATATATATATTAACAGTACTGTGTATAAGTGCAAGCAAGTGGTCTGTTCATGTAACTTTTACAGCAAAATTTTAAAAAATTACTGCCAAGGAACAAGAGAAAATTAAGATTTTCAAGAAATTTCGAGTTTAATTTTTATTATAATTGAAAGAAAAAAAAGACAGACAAGTCCAACGTCACTGTAAGCTGTGGAGACTACTGTGTGGGGGGTGGTGGGTATTCAATGGGTGGAGGACTGCACACTTGCCTTGCTTGCTTGCTTCCCTCATCCACAGACTCTTTTCCTTTCTCTCTCCTAAGACATAATTCTGCAAAAGAATTTTTGCTGTTTCCCTTTTCTTTCCTCCTCTTGTTTTGTACTTCTTGTTCTACTTTCCAGATTTTATGCCTCCTCCGCTCGGCTGCTCTTCGGTTTTGATCAGATCGAGTTCAAATATTCTTCCTGCCAATCCAACATCGACATGGTTCCATGCATCCATCAGACCTTTGTGACAGCAATCCTCATCATGTGAATCTCTCTCTCTCTCTCTCTCTCTCTCTCTCTCTCTCTCTCTCTCTCTCTTATAAAGGAGGTGGTGCAATCCAACTGTGATAGTTTCTTTCATGATCAGGAGGCTTCTTCCTTCCTCTCTATGCTAGTCATGGTGAATGAGTGCTGTGATCACTTCTTTTCTTGGGGATGCACAGATCCAGTTGTTCCAAGCTCTTGAGCTCCTTCTGACTACTTCCTCTCTCTTCAGCAGCAGCCTTCTTCTTGGAGTACTATAACTACTGAGAGAATTCAACTGTGACAGCGTTCAGAGATGATGAAAGATATGATAATTCAGCAACACCAGCAGCTGGTGGACGAGAGCATGTCCAACTTGACGTCTGCATCCGCAGAAGCAAGCGTCTCCTCCAACCAGCAGTCCTCCTTTGCTTCGCCAAATCCAAATCCGGCGGCGCTGAAGAAGAAAAGGAACCTCCCGGGAAATCCAGGTTCGTCTGCAAACCAAAGCATCAATTTTGCTTCGTTACAGTAGACATCTGATGAGTTTTTTTTTTGAATTGGGATCTTAAGACCCGGACGCTGAGGTGATAGCGCTGTCGCCCAAGACGCTCATGGCGACCAACAGGTTCGTGTGCGAGATCTGCAGCAAAGGGTTCCAGCGGGATCAGAACCTGCAGCTGCACCGGAGGGGCCACAACCTGCCGTGGAAGCTGAAGCAGCGGACGAGCAAGGAGGTGCGGAAGAAGGTGTACGTATGCCCGGAGGCGGCGTGCGTGCACCACGACCCTTCCAGGGCGCTCGGCGACCTCACCGGGATCAAGAAGCACTTCAGCAGGAAGCACGGCGAGAAGAAGTGGAAATGCGACAAGTGCTCCAAGAAGTACGCCGTCCAGTCCGATTGGAAGGCGCACTCCAAAATCTGCGGCACGAGGGAGTACAGATGCGACTGCGGCACCCTCTTCTCAAGGTAGCTAATTAAGCATCTTAACATATAACATCAAAACATTCTTCTGCTGCATGCCTTCATTAAAATAACACTTCATGAAACCCATCATGCATGCATTTATGCAAAGAGCACAGCCACTTCTGCTTAGCAATGGAAGGCCCAAAGCATGAGAAAACTTTGACATGCATGTGGCCATGTACCCCTTGGATTCAGAAATCATTCAGGGCTGAATGCATTATATGTTGTTCTTTTGTTTCCTCGTGGAGCTCTCAGAGAGAGCTGCTTTATGAGAGCGTGGACAGGCTTTGTGAAGTTTGTTCTTATGCGATTCCTCCATTATTGCTACTGGTTTTGCAGGAGAGATAGCTTTATCACGCACAGGGCCTTCTGCGACGCACTGGCGGAGGAGAGCGCAAGGGCCATCACAGTGAACCCCTTGGCCAATCACCACCCGGCGCTCCTTTTCTCTCAGCCTACGGCGTCACATGAGCCCTCCCCTTTCCAGCAGGCAGTCCTGCAGAGCCAGTTCCCCCACCTGATGAGAGCAGCAGAAGCCAGCAGCAGCATCATGAGTGGCCATGGCCTGCAGCAGCAGCAGCAGCAGCAGCAGCAGGAGCTCCCGATGAAGAGAGAACACACTCAGCAGCAGCAGCAGCAGCAGCAGCAGCAGCAGCAGCAGCAATTCAGCATCAGATCGGAGATGCCACAGTGGCTGTCCAGCCAGCAGCTGAACCACTCGGAGCTCCCTTCTTCTCTCTACTCCACTAGGACGCTGGAGCAGGAGTACTCCCATGAGAACCCAGCTCAAGCTCCTCTGCCCTTCCAGGCCATGTCCTCCTCTCCTCACATGTCGGCCACTGCTTTGCTGCAGAAGGCAGCTCAGATGGGTGCAACCATGAGCAGACCTTCAAACATGGGCCAGATGGCGGCTCACACGGGGAATGCTGGTCTTGCCGCTACTAACTCCGCCTTCGGCCTTGGATTGACATCTGTGAACCAAGAGTTAGCAGGAAGCACCGGAGCTACAGATGCTGCTGGTGGTGGAAATGGAAGCTTTGGACAAGGGTCAGGGCCGCCGCCTCTTCTGCAGGACATGATGGTGAATTCTCTCTCCTCGGTGCAAGGTTACAGTGGATCTTTCGAGGATGCATTTGGTGGCATGCTGGGAACAAAACGTGAAGTGAACAACAACAACAACATGGAGAGCTTTGTGAGGAGCCATGGAAGGGTCGAGGAACGAGGGCCAGCAGCTGTTGGGAGTGGCGGCGGCGGCGGCGGCGGGGGGAATGATGGCATGACCAGAGACTTCCTTGGACTGAGGGCATTCTCACACAGGGATCATATCCTTAACTTGACTGGGTTTGACACTTGCATGAGCTCCTCCCCATATGAACAACCTCCACTGGTTCTGAGTAAGAAGCCATGGCAAGGATGAGTTGAAGACCTGGTAAGGTCAGAGATATATATATCCCTTCATTCTCAGAATTTTGATACAAATTGAGCAGCAGCTGATTCATATATTCTTTACTATACATAGCTGCGTTTCGATCCTGAGCTCTTTTGCACAAAGAGATCAGTAAGAGTTCCTTCCAAATTATTACCTACCCATCTATCTGTTGTTCAACTGTCATTTACTAAGAACGAGAACAAATATGGCACCTCTAAATTTGTTGCTGTATGAATATACATATGTTCTTCATATATGCTTTTGCAATAAT
Organism: Pontederia paniculata; assembly: GCA_001647135.1. Taxonomy (NCBI): domain Eukaryota; kingdom Viridiplantae; phylum Streptophyta; class Magnoliopsida; order Commelinales; family Pontederiaceae; genus Pontederia; species Pontederia paniculata. The sequence continues at coordinate 20,285 of LTAE01006703.1, forward strand.
TTGTTGCAATCAGTTGGAAATATTCTTTTTTTATTTTTCAGAAGTTACCAATTTGATAAGAGTTTATATTCTCGCTTTAGTCCGAATCTCGAGTGGTAATAGTTTTGAACATTGATGAGTTTAGAGTTGCTATATATATAATTTTCTATATATTGCATCAGTTTGTACTAGGGGTGAAAGTAATGCAGGTCGGGTGATTTTTTACGAGAAAAAAAATCGCCTACTTTTTTGGTATGATTTTTTTCAATAAAAAAAAACTTTATCAATTTTTTCGAGAGATTTTTTCGGACTCCTATATTTTTATAATATTATTATTTACAATAATATTAAAAAGATTTTATTACATAATTTTTTATAATATACTAATACCATCATTTATTACTTATATAATTTCGTTAACATTTATTCACAAAACTTATACATTAATTGAGTAATTTTTATATGTTAAAAGTATTCAAAATAAATTTTTTATAATTAATAAAATTTTAATTATGTAGGTCTTCATCGGCCCCATCGGGTGGTTTTTCAAAATTTAAAAACCGACCTAAGTTTTTTGAATTTAGAAAAATCTAAAAAATTTATGTCGGGTCGGGTCAGTTTTTTAGGTTTTCAGTTTTTCAATTTTTTGCTACACCCTAGTTTGTACTATGTTTTATCTAAAAGCTTGAGAATGCATATATTATGATATTTACTTTGTTGTTTATATGTTACATTTTGATTTCTTGTGGTGTACTTTATCAACTTAATGAGAGAGACGACGAGTAGCTAGCTACAAGTTAGCATGCATGTCACAAGCCCTACAGTTTATGGAGACATATATAATTTGGATGACCGGATCTAACTACTTTGATGTGATGATCATAGAAAAGTGCCTGGAAATGGTTAACTGGCGAGAATGGGGGGAATTGAAGTTGTCACAATTCACTAGGGTTCTTCTTTGTCTCATGCCATAAACACACATGCAGGTCATGTCATCAAGTCTGTAGATGTATATAGAAGAGAAATCATTGCAGCACCATTAGTTTAAATTCATTGTGTTGTTGCATGTCTTTGCATATATGTTGTGAAGAAGCTAGTAATATATGTAAGATGGATTAAAATCTACAACTAGCTAATTGCATGCTTATACATGATATATACATGATTAAAAACTTTGGTATTATTTTTTTTTTCACTTTTCATAAGAAAATATTTTGGTATGATTCCTAGGCGACACAAGGCATCTTTTTTCCTTCCGAGTACAAGAAATTAGAGGTGAAGACAAACTAATGGCTACATATATTGTGCCATTGCACAGGCCAAAAACATTGCAGTCCCATGTCGCCATGCATGATCCATCTCTGAAACTGACCAGCGATAAGGTCACATGTACAGTTTTGCACAGAGATTAATGGACGTATATGTATATATATATATATATATATATATATATATATATA
>LTAE01006704.1:6256-24647 GCA_001647135.1 Pontederia paniculata
ATTATTATTATTATTATTATTATTATTATTATTATTATTATTATTATTATTATTATTATTATTATTATTATTATTATTATTATTAAGAAGCTAAAGTGAGATGTAAAGAGTTGATTTTAAAAGATTTGAATAAGAACCTTATGGTATCAAATGAGGATTGTGAGAGCAAATTGTCCTTATAAAATAAGAAGGATGATGATAACATGTAGAATTTCATGAGATATGAATGCACGTGTTTATATTTCATTCTTATATGAATTGATCATGCTCTGAATCTTATGATAAACTAATTGAGCAAGTTATGAAAATGTTTTATATTTCCTTAAAAGCATGATAAGTTGATGTTATGAACCATAGAATGTATGACGAAAATTTTTAAATTAGGACCTTAGGTCAAATGTGCACAACTTCATATTCCTATTCCTAATTGAGCATATTATGAACCTAATTATGTAGGAATATCTTTTATATAAACTTTCATTGTGTAATGGGACTTTAGTGTGAAATTTGACAAGTTCAGAATGAAATCAAATCGAATTACAGGAGAAAAGTGAGCATCAGTGGCTCACTATGGGTCACCCGTAGTGAGCCTAAGCTCATTACGGGCAGCCCATAACGAGAGATTCTCAAACCGTAGCGAGCCATTTTGGATCGCGATTGCACATAGGGAAGTACTAATGTGCTAGAGTCGAATTATATATTTCATGCTTTTTAGATCGAGTCATTTATCAATTTTATTCTTCTAAGTGCATGAGAAACTGATAATTGAATTTAAGTCACAGCAACTCGTGGGAGATTCTAAATTGTGTGGTCTGTTAAGTTGGACTTGATTAAGTGGCTAATAACATAAGTTTTGCATCATTAAAGCATCTTAGATTAGGTCTAGTTTGGGTGGATTTGTTTGAACGCCCTCAATAAATCTAAACTTAGGACAAGTGATTACACCTGTTTAGGGGAGTCACATCTTAAGCAAAACTTAGTTCATCATTAGAAGCAATTTGTGCATAATTCTGATTCAATATGATTTAATGGTGAGACAGAATCTCGAGTCTTCTAACTTTATTCGATTAGATCTCATCTGACCTCATATTTGGAATCTTATTTTTCTCATCTTTTCTTAGCTTTTTTTTTGAAGTAAAATTGAAATTGATCGTTTCTCTATTACTCTGGAATTTGATAAGGTTAGGTTATATTAGTCCTCGTTGGTTCGACATCGTTACTCTTAATCATTATATTACTTAAACGACTAGTGCGCTTTCTACTGTATTTAGACCGCATCAAGATTTTGGCATCGTTGTCGGGGACTAAATATAACTAACTTATCTACTTTTGTTAGTAACTTGTGATTTTTGTTTTCTTTTTTCTGTCACGTGAGAATAATTATTGCAACTAGCTTCACATTTCTATTAGTGTTGTGCCAGTTTTCAGGAGATATCTTCATACACAACTCGGTCAATTGAGCACCCTCAATGGAAAAGAAGCAAGGAGAATCAAAATCACAAAATGAGAGCAAGAACAAAATTACAAAGCAAGATGAGGTCCATGGAGAAACCCAATTTGAACAGTTAGAGCATCATCGAGTCATCGATAAGGAGAACAACATAATTATTAAAATTGGAATTAATCTTCTTAGACACAGTGCTAGCGAGCCCTGAAGACATTTTGATAGATCCGCTTGACATACTAACACATATGGTGGGCATGATGATGAATAAAATCTCCATCCAAGAAGAGTACATCCAAAGTATGGAGAATCAAATTTCAAAGATTAAAGGATACACTTTAGAGATGGATAGTGTGGTCACATTACAATCGAGTCAAGAACGAAATTTGAGGAAATGTTTGGTCAGTATTAGTGAAAATTGAAAGGAAGTTTACTCACCAAGACCAACTTATCCACTATTTGGAAGCGCACTTGACTCAGTTGAATGATCAATTTAAAGTGAAAGATGAAGTTCCTCCTCCTCAACCATCAGAGCTTCAATTAAAATTTGAACACATGAGGGCAAAATTTAAACATTATAAAAGCATGTTGCGTAGTTGTCTTCTCAAATTACTGCATCTTAAGAAGCTGCTGAGGGAACACCGACTATCATATGTCCATGCCTTGAACAAAAAGTTTATCACAGAAGGTGGAGACCAAAAAGATATTATCATCAGAAGACATGAACTACTCAGTCGAGAGTGAAGGAGACAAGCGAATGTATCATTGAGAACGGAAAAGTCCGAAGGAGGAGCTCGCCTTTTGGAAACTCCAATCACTACAACTTCATCTCCTATTAATCATCCACCACAAAAAGAGAGAGACACCATCCACATCATCACAATCAGCCGCACCACCATCAAGATCTGATGTACTAAGTTCATCTAAGCAATGGCGACCAATAAGTCCAACTTCAAATCAACTAGAGGAGAATTTGAAAACTCATAATAAGGGCAAAGCAAAAATTATTACAGAAGATTACCAAAAGTTGAAGACAATTTGGTGCATCATTACTCGATATTCCCCTCATTCTCAGAATTGAACATCAATTGGAGCATCAAGTCTAAGACGCTAAATAATGACGCTTATTGAGAGACAATTCAATTCTCTTTTTTTAGTTTCATTAGGTTTTAGTTAAGTCAATTCTTTTAGTTCTCACAAAATTTCCAACTTTATTGTGACCAGGTCCTAAGTGAAGAAATGAATCATAATTCTGAACATAGGGAGGGCCATCGGATTCATTGCCAAGATAACAAATTTGAAGAAAAATAATTATATTGGAAGAGCTTCTAGCCAACGTAAGCAAGCAATCATCTCCAGCAACAAGTGGTACCTTTCCTCAACATAGAGCTGGTCGAGTCAGCAAGGCATTTGGTTTGCCTTATGATTCCATCACCAGAGGGGTCTTCTTATTGGTTATAACCAACCTTCACGGGTTGTAACACCACACATCACGACCAACAACATTTCACCAACACACCATCACGGGACGTCACGTCCAAAAAACCCTAGTTCATGTTCAACTTAACGAGTCGTGCTGCCTTATCACGACCCAGGGCCGACTTCTACCTCATTAAGCAATTTGTGCATAATTTCGATTCAATCTGATTTAGTGGTGGGACAGAGTTCTGAATCTTCCAACTTTATTCGATTTGATCTCATCTTTGGAATTTTATCTTTCTCATCTTTTCTTATCTTTTATTTTTTGAATTAAAACTAAAATTGATCTTTTCTTTATTACTCTGAAATTAGATAAGATTAAGTTATATTAGTCCTCGTGAATTCGATATTCTTACTCTTAATCATTATATTACTTGAACGACTAATGCACTTGCTAGTGTATATAGACCGCATCAACATTCATACTACAATCCCCAATGTCCTCTCACATTTCTATCTTCTAAAAATTAAATGTTCTTATACTCCTTAAATTCATAGAATGAAATGAGAAAAGAAAGAATTAGATCCTCTTTATATTCTTTAGATTAGTTTTCCTTTATTTTTTATTTGGTCATGACTTTTCTCCTTCTTCCTCCTCCTCTCTCACTTGATGAAGCTCCAAGGACTCTTTCCCCTTTTCTTGATGCTCCAATACTTTTCTTGTGAAGGAGATGAGAGGAGAGAAAGATTTGAAGGAAAACTAGAGAATGTGACTGGTTAAGTCTTATATAGTTAGGGCTAGTTTGGTTCGGAAATAAATAAGAGAATAACTCCTTATTCCGAGAATAAGGCCAAACATCGATAAGAATAGAAATATATTTATTCTTCTAAAAACTACCTCGAAAAATGTGAAACCACCTATTTTAACTACATATTCCATTTTTTTATTCTTCTCAAAAGCAAGAATATCTTCTATCTCACTCTTTTTTTCTTTTTAATCATGTTTTCTTTTTTCTTTTTATACACATGATATTATATTTATTTTATATTATTTTTTTAATCACCAATTATAAATATACTTATATTTGGACATTCAATTAACTTATACTATGTGATAATATAAATAATATTGTATTATATAATATTATTAATTAATTAATTAATCAAATAAGGATTATTTATTATAGTACCATAAATAGTAAATAACTAAATTTATAAGTATAAATGAAATAAAAATGATTTATTATTAAATATATATATTATTACATTTATTATTATTTATTAATATGAGATTATATAATGTCATTAATTAATTAATACAAAATAATTAATTATTATATTACCATAAATAATGACTAATCAAAATAATACAATTATAAATGAAAAAAAATAAATTCTTATTTATGATTAAGTTTATATTATTAATATGTTTTATATTATTTATTTCTGATATAATATATTTTAAAAGTTTATTCATATCAATTCAAACACTAGATGGAATAAGAATATAACTAATATTTAGAATATACACAATAATATTTTATTCTCTTACTTATTTCCCTCAAACTTAATCTCGAACCAAACGATCCCTTAGGCCCTGTTTGGATTGAGAATAGAGAGGGAAATATAGAATTATTTCAGAAATTCTATCAAACACTTTTTAGAATAGGATTAACTTAATCAACATCTCGATTTTCTAAAACCATCTCAAAATCCGTAAAATCATTATCTATATTTTATAAAATTGAATTAACTCTATTCCTAAGAAACCTAGGAATACAGTTAAATTAAAATATATTTATTTATCGAAATACATGTGAATATATTTTATGTTTATTCTTTTAACTCATATTCCCAATTTAAAGAGCTCCTTAGAATTTCACTTTGAGCTAGTTTGGGAATATACGGGCCATTTAAACAAATGGGATTTACAACCGGTGGAAGAGACGAAACCGAACGTCTATGGTTAGATGGAGGAACGGTCACTGTGCAGGCTCACCCTTCAATGTTATGATCCTCATGATGGTCATCACTGAAAAGATGTGATTGGGAAAAGTTATATGAAAGCCCTTGGCATCTTGCACATTATTTATTAGGTGCCTCCTAGAATATCTATCTACAGTATGTTTCTTACATGATCATCAAACAATTCAAATTAAAGTATAGAGTTTGCCTATTAATGTCATCTGATTTAGCCCCTGCAGTGTGCATTTGTGCACCATACAAGTCCATCTCAGAACCTTTCATGTCAGCAACTCTTTCAAAGCTTCTTATCAGGAACTTATACATGTCTCCGTTTGTACTTAATTGTTGTGGAAAAGTTATAATATACAGTAAAAGGGCATCCAATCACCATATGGACCGTCCATCTTACTTATCAATTATAGTACTGAGTGTACTGAAACTACCAGATTCACCAAATGACATATCATCCACTATTACTTGGTGAAAAGTGTTGCCATTATGTACCAAGCATCATCAAATAACATTTACCAAAAATATCAGAACCAGTGACTGAACTATAACATCAATGATATACAACAAAGACATGTTCTTTTTCTATATGAACCCGTTATAAGGGCAGATCAATAATTGAAGATAGATTATTAAAAGCTCGCTAATCCAATCCGAAGGTATAGAGGATCTCCGCGGAATTCTAACACAATATCCACTCATCTCATTATTGAGGTTTGCTATCACATGAGCAAACTAAAACTTGGATACATTTTTCAGTCTTTTATGTTCTTTTTCACTATAGTTTATAGAGTGCAAGAACTAGATCGTAATCAAACTATAGAGTATAGACACCACGAAGGTTCTTTCCTTTTTGGGTCCTTTGGGAGTGACTAGTGTTTGGCATGTACTTTGAGGACACTGTACATATCACTGTTGCATGTTGTCATCTCTCTCCTATGTTTAGGTAAAAGATGCATCTCATGGACAAGGCTTCAAAATACAGGACGAAGAGGTATTCCCCTCTTGAAAGGGATTGATTTGGAAAATGGGGTACTCAGAATCTTGGGGTATGAAACATATGCGAAAAAAATGTGCATGAAAAATATGCAAAAGACAAATTTGGGAGTAGCTTTAATATTGTTTCTACTATTTGATTGACTAACCATTTATTAATTTGTGAACTTTTACAACTATCATGCAGGCAAACTTTTTATTTAACCCATTAATTCAACGATCATAGTTATTTTATTTTTATAAATCATTTTGGATCATCCAATTAATTCAATGATCTAGCTAGGGGTGGCGCCTAGTCACTTATTTTTACAATATGGACCATACTTATGAATCATATGATTGTATAAGAATCAATATATTAAACTTTTCATCTCTATCACTTTGGAGATCACGAATCTAAAGGCCTTTAATTTTTATTAGAGGAGCATTCATGAGTAGTTTCAAGGATAAGTTCAAACCATCTTAACTAATTGACAATCTCTATGACATCTCAACAAGTGTGAGGAGTGACATTAAAGGACACAAATGTTTGTATAAAATTATTTGGTAACCATGTGAGATTGGTGTAGACTAATTTGCATGTCGACATGGAACATCCAAATCTACCTTGCAAACAAACACTATAATGCATTATTTTTTAATATCTACGAATTTTTGTTTGTATTTTCATTATGTCAAAGTGGAGTCATATTCAATTAAGCAATGAGTTTGTCCAGAGATGTGCCACGTTAAAGAATCTGATTTTTTTTTCCAGTGACAGAATCTGATATAGTTTTAAAGTTGTCATTGACTTCAATTTTCAGAAGCCATTCAAGCAGCAACAACAATTCTTGTGCTGATGCTTGTGATAATTAAATATTGTTTGCATCAACTTGTCAATCCATACTTTCCAACTCACGGTTATGGAATCAGTTCTCAAGATGAAAAGCTTAGTTTTGCCACATAAAAGATGTACCCAAAAATACTCTCACTACATATATTATATGAAATCAGTAAAGTGCATAGTCTGCCCCCTTCTATGTCATTAACTAAATGCATATACAACTTATTTCAATGTAACGGCGGTTCTTTTGTGATTGACACCCTTCATTATTATAAGCTAGCCTTATCATTAACTTGTAATAAAATTACATCTACATGACATACACGAAATATATTAATGAACAGTTATACTAGAAATGTACAAAGGAATGGTTGGGTGTACTAACTCTTCCATGGTAATAGGTCCCATGATCAAATTGGACTTTAAAAGAAAAAAAAAGCGTGGCAGAATAGCATCAAGTTGCCAAGCAATACAATGATTCCAGTTGTAAAGGGTTCAAATCTTGACATAATTTAATATTAACTTCTTTATATCATATCAATAATTTCTTTTTTTTTAAACAGAAAAGATAACATCTTCACAACTTAAATCATAAAATAAAAAATATAGATTAAATTCCTGAGTCTACAAAATGTTTGATTAAATCATTAAACTTTTACATGATATATAATATTATGCATTAAGTGACCAAGAAACAAAAGAAAAGATCTCTCTCCAACTCCAATAGTATGTATAAAACCATGAAACCATGACTACATATCATGCATTCCTTAAGATCTTAGCTCAAAGTTATATATGTGTATATATATTTTAGATAGTAAAGTTCTATACATATTTAGACGTGTCGGTCGCAGCACGTCGACGTCATGGCCACCTACAGGGTTTGCTTCTGCTTCCGGCGTCGGTTCCGGGCGGCATCGGACGAGCCACCGGAGGGGATAAAGAAGCTGTTCGAGCAGTACTCAGAGGGAGGGGTGATGGGGCTGGAGCACCTCCAGAGGTTCATGGTCGAGGTCCAAGGCGAGGTCGACAGCGCCCCGGCCACCAGCGAGGCGGCTCAGGCGGTCTTCCGCACCGCCACGGAGTGGAAGCACCTCAGGCTCCTGCACAGGAGGGGCCTCTACGTCGAGCACTTCTTCCACTACCTCTTCTCCAACGACAACGGCCCCCTCCCTCGTACAGTATGGCAGTCATCTACGTATATGTTATGCATCTTTCAGAGAAGACTGTGCGATTAGTCTCTGTATAGTGACACTGACAGCAGCTCTTTTGATGTTTCATGGCAGGTTTATCAGGACATGAATGCTCCGCTGTCTCGCTATTTCATATACACAGGGCACAATTCATATCTGACAGGGAACCAGCTGAGCAGTGCATGCAGTGATGTCCCGATCATAAAGGCGCTGCAGAGGGGCGTGAGAGTAATCGAGTTGGATTTATGGCCCAATGCAGCAAAAGATGATGTAGAAGTCCTCCATGGGAGGTGGACAATGAATACACTCCTAACATGCCATTCTTTTTTATTTCTTCAGAAGAACCTGATGATAGATTTCTTCTTGTATGAACTTTTTGGTTTTATATGACAACTGTGTATATATATATATATATATATTGCTGACTGATTTATCAGAGTTTTATGCAATTTACCAAATTGGATATTTAGTAGTTCATCTTTAAATTGATATGTATGTACTACATATATAAGTTGGTATCAGCAAATATAATGCTGAAATTTCTTTTTGTTGCTTCTAAAATCTCAAAACAATTTCTGCATTTCTGCAAAGAGACATTCTTGGTATCTTCTCCAGCTAGTAGCAATTTATTTGTGAATTTCACTCTAACTAGTTTCCCTTTCTAATACAAATTACTATCTTCAACTCTGAAAAAATAACTGATTCATGAGCTATATATGAAATGAATCTTTGGTTTTCTTCTTTACCAAGTACTTGTTAATGTCTTTTTATCATTTATTCAGGAGGTCATTTGCACACCAATCTTTGGTTAGTTACTAACTGTTTTGCCTATGTTAATATGTAGAACACTAACCACTCCTGTTGAACTCCCCAAATGCTTGAGGTCTATTAGGGAATATGCATTCGTTGCGTCGCCATATCCGGTCATTGTAACTCTTGAGGATCACCTGCCTCCAAATCTTCAGGCCAAGGTTGCTCAGGTAGCATACTGTTTTTCTAGAGGCACACATAGCTCTCTCTTCTGAATCCAGTATCTAATCACATGTGGTTCTTCATTAGATGCTGACCGAAACTTTTGGAAGAATCATGTACATCCCAGATTCAGAATCATCAGAAGAGTTCCCTTCACCAGAACAGCTCAAGATGCGAATCATAGTTTCGACGAAGCCACCAAAGGAGTATCTTGAAACAAAGAGCATCAAGGTAAAAGATCAGGAGGGCCATAAAGCAACAGAAGAAGAAGAAGATGACGAAGAGTGGGGCGGGGAATTCTCAGATATCAAATCTGTAGCTGAATCAGATATTAAGGTGCAATAAAAGCAGATCAGTAAATTTCTTATATTCATTAGTTTTGTTCGTTTTGCAAGTGATGTCCAGTGAACATGATTTTGTCAATATGCAGGTGCAACATGAAGAAACTGAGTATTTTCAAGAAGAAGATGATCTTGAAGTAGATGATCCAAAATCACAATCTATAGTTGTGCCAGAATATAAGCGTCTAATAGCAATTGCTGCCAAGAAAAGGAGTGCTCACATTAGCGAATCGCTGAAGGTTGATCCGCATAAAGTAACTCGCCTTAGCCTCAATGAACAAGCCTTTGAGAAGGCTGCAAATTCTCATGCCAATGAACTTATCAGGTAGTAAAGCACTAAGCCCACTTCATATATCTTAGTTATGCTTTAGACTCATTCTAATGCCTTAAGATTCTTTCATATGCAATTCAAAATGTCAAGCGTGCCTCTTCCTAGCTGCTGAATTGATTTTCCTTTTCCTCTGCAAGATTGAAGTTTAATTAAGATAGAATCTGAGCTGGATTTATTGAATTGTGTAGGTTTACGCAACGGAACTTGTTGAGGATCTTTCCGAAGAATACTCGGGTTACTTCTTCCAATTACAACCCAATGCTCGGTTGGATGCACGGAGCTCAGATGGTTGCATTAAATATGCAGGTACTAGTTTGCGTTTCTCTTTGATCTTTGTCTGTGACTGTCTGAGTAGTTGTGTCTGCAATGCTAAAGCATCATGATCATGGATGATCTATTGTGCATTGATTAATAGGGACATGGAAGGCCACTTTGGTTGATGCATGGTATGTTCAGAGCCAATGGAGGATGTGGTTATGTTAAGAAACCCGATATACTCCTGAACGAAGATTCTGATCATGTTTTTGATCCTAAAGCAACATTGAAAGTAAAAAAATCCTTGAAGGTAAAATGCCTTTCATTTCATATTGTTTCTCATTAAATACTTCTTCATAGAACTTCTCCTGCGATTGATATTTTCCAATTGGATGTCATCAATAAACAGGTCAGGGTGTATTCCGGAGACGGTTGGCGCTTTGATTTCAGTCAATCACATTTTGATACTTATTCCCCACCAGACTTCTACACCAGGGTAAACTTTATGGCTATCACCTTGTAGCAAGTGTCAAGTACATATTCAGATTCACATCATCTGTTTAATTCTTTTGCCTTCTAGTAGAATGAAGACATATAGCCATTAGTTTCTGTATTGATGATGAGCACATAGATGCTTCATACAAAGACTTTAAATTATTGTGCACTAACATGCTTCATTTGAATCAGAAAAAAAAAAGTCTGAACTTGAACTTAATTGGAAGTCTAAGAAAAAGGGAATTGAATGAAGTCTGATTGATATTTGTTACAGGTAGGAATTGCAGGAGTGCCAGCTGATTCAGTAATGAAGAAAACAAAGACCATTGAAGACAATTGGACACCAGTTTGGGATGAAGAGTTTGTGTTTCCTCTAACTTTTCCGGAGCTTGCGCTGCTCCGGATCGAGGTGCATGAATATGATACATCCAAGAAGGACGACTTTGCCGGCCAGACTTGCTTGCCGGTCTGGGAACTGAGGCCGGGAATTCGCTCAGTGCGGCTCTGTGACCACAAGGGAGAGGTTCTGAAGTCAGTAAAGTTGCTAATGCGCTTTGAATTCAGTTAAAATTGAAAAAGACTTTTCAGATTTGTGTGAGACACATTGTTCATAACATGGAGCATTCCTTTATCAAGACCGAAATAAAATGGAGCATTTCTTCATGATGTCTGGTACTAACTTGTCTGAAAAATTTGCACTCGTTAGTTCCCAAAATGTTGCTATTACAATTACATTGGCCTCGGGAACTTTAGTGTGTTTTCCAAATGTACATTTGGTACTTTCTTTACTCCTTATATATGTGGTTTGCAAACAAATTAAGAGTATGTTTGGATTCTCTTTAAAGTCTATAAGTTTCAATAAGACAATAAGATTGGTATATTAAATACCTTGCATCGAAAATGATAAGTTCTTTCTACGTTGTGTTTATATAGTCATTAGGATCTCGATCACCGAAGAAAAAAGATCACTTGTTCACAACTCAAAATATATTTCAGCGGCGTGTCAAACATATTACACGATTATACCCACCCTGTAAATGGTTAAACATCGAGATATATAGAGATGTGTCATTTCGATTTTTGAAAGTTTAAAAAACTGATGATTCTTCATGGGCGGTTAACTCATGTCCAACAATTGGATTAGGCCAATACAATGTTTGTTTTTTTTCTCTGTCGGTGTAAACATTCCGAAATTGTGTTTGGATGAGGTTTTTCAAGATTTGGCCTCATTAAGTAACTCTTGACCATGACCTGACTCCAAATCATCATGCCAAGGTCGCTCAGGTATCTTATTGTTTTTATTTTCTTCTTATATGAACTAGAAAACAATATGGAGCTTAATTTTTACATCTTGGATTTATGTAATCTTTTTAATCTTCTATTTTTTTTTTCTGGTACAAAACTTTTGAGAAAAAAGAAACACAACATGCACTTTTGGTTGGGCAAATGGGACCCAATGATCTTCAAGATATCCAATCCAAACTCTGAACTCCGCCGGATAAGATTTTAGCCAACGCGCTAAAGCAAGCAAGGGACAGAGCCGGAGCTCTCAGCAATGGCGGCAGCCCACGCCATGCACCTCCGCGCTGTCAAACCGGTCAGGCTCAAGCCCCCGCACCCCAAGGCCCAGCAGTTCCAGGTCCGGTCATCCCACTCCGGCGCCGCCCAGGACGACCTCATCCGCTCCGGGGCCGTCCGCGCCATACCGCCAGGGGACGCTGCCGCGGCCCTGCGGACCGAAGGTTTCCGGCTGCTCGACGTCCGGTCGGCGTGGGAGCGCGACAAGGCCCGCGTCGCGGGGTCGCTGCACGCCGCGCTCTACGTGGAGGACACGGACATGAGCCCCGTCACCCTGCTCAGGAAGTGGGTGCATTTCGGCTACATCGGCCTGTGGACCGGCCAGCACCTCACCACCATCAACGTCCAGTTCCTCCCGCAGGTGGAGCAGTTGGTTCCCGACAAGGAGGCGAAGCTCCTTGTGGCCTGCGGAGAAGGACTCAGGTGAATACGTGGAGGACACGGACATGAGCCCCGTCACCCTGCTCAGGAAGTGGGTGCATTTCGGCTACATCGGCCTGTGGACCGGCCAGCACCTCACCACCATCAACGTCCAGTTCCTCCCGCAGGTGGAGCAGTTGGTTCCCGACAAGGAGGCGAAGCTCCTTGTGGCCTGCGGAGAAGGACTCAGGTGAATGATGCAAGGGATTAATGCACACACCACATTGTAGTAGCACATTAGCAGCAGCAGCAGCAACTGTGAATTGAGATAAATTATTTTACTGAACATATAGAGCATTTTGTGGGCGTAAACAACCTGCACAAGAAACTACATATCTTTCTGAGAAATCTCAAACCTGCACAGAAGAGTCAATTCTGATTGCTGAAAGACTTGGCTTTGCATGAACTCTTTATTTAGATTCTGTGTGCATGAAATGCTTCATTGTATCAAGTGTTCCCTGTGCAGGTCTTTGATTGCAGTGAAGGCACTGCACAAGGGAGGATACAAGAACTTGGCATGGTTGGCCGGAGGGTTCAACAGGTCTGAAGAGGGAGATTTCAGTGATGTGGAGGGGAACAGCAAGCTGCAGTACGCCACTGTTGGGGGTGTCTCCTACATCTTTCTGCAGATTCTTCTCTTGCTTCGAGTGGTCAGTTGAAAGACTAAACCGGGACTTGGATTGTTCATGGCATCCTCTTTCAGAATTTGTGGCTCCTCCTCTGTGAATTTTGATCTGTCTGCTTGCCTTCAATAGTTCTTGTTCGTGATGAGAATTTTGTACTACTTGTACTTTGTTACTTTGTGACTACTCATGGATTCTCCAAAGTATTTTTTTTCCCTCATAAATTTGTTACGTTTTTGTCTGGTGCCTCTTCTTGTCATACTTTTATTTTAAGGGCAGGAAAAGGAGCACAGCACCTCACTGATCATTGCTCGTAATTAGGGCCATTCGTTGATGGTGCGGATTTATTCATCTCGTAATATGGAGAAGACGTACAAATTAAGGTTGTGAGGACCCGGCTGAGCGGTTTGTCCGGGTCTTAAGAAATGAGACTCAGATAATCGAAAATAAAATTCGATTGATCCGATTTTATATTTTTTATTATATAAAAATAAATTTAAAAAAAATAATAAAACTCGGTTGATCCGATTATATTTTTTTATTATATAAAAATAAATTTAAAAATAATAATATTTTATTAATATTAATTATTAATAACTATAAATTTCTTTTTTTATTACGCATTGGTAATAAAATCAGCTTATATGTTAAATATTTTTTAAAAAAGTTATAATATAATATATAAATATTACATACATATATATATATATATTACAATATATTTATATATTATAATGTAAGAGAACTGGATCGAAAATAAATCCGAGTTTCTTAAACTCGGACCCGGTCCCGACCCGGTTATGTTCCGGACTGAGAATATTCCCAAAAATTCGAGTCGGACCGGACCGGGATAATCGGGTCGATCCGGATTCATGCTCAGACCTACGATGGAACAATGACTTAGAGATATCTTCGTGTCAAATGGGTTCGATCAAACCGTTCGATCAATACCGATAATAGTCAAATAATTTAATCACCAAAAAGTATCAAATCAATTTTTTTATTGACATAGATGTCAAGAGCTAACAATAAATAATGAGGACATTTAAATTTATTAGGTTACACATTTTTCTGCTAGTCGATTTTTTTGCCATTAATTCGTACTAACTTTTTGAATTATAATTTGTATTTCTCTAGGTCATTTTGTTCAACATTGCTATTGGTGATCGTGTTGACATTAAGTTAACATTAAGTTAAAACCAACTACCGCCCGAGATTTAAAGTTAATGTTAGTTGATTGAATTTAAAGGAAAAAATTCTTCGTTTGTTTTCCTATCTCATATTCCCCCAAGCTTCATATGAAGCATATTCATTTCTTTTATTTTATGGCTTAAGTTTCACATAACATGAATAGATAAATAAATTGTCATTTTTTTAATTAACTTTCTTCTTTTTATTCTAATAATGTTGACAATGAATGAATGCAATTTCATGTTAATTTCACATTATATGCTAATTATGTTGACCATGAATTAATGTAATTAATTGAAATGTTTAAAATTTTCAAATCAATACAAATGTTACTTTTAATTACATGCTTTGCGCGTATCACATAAACAGTCTTATCCAATTCAAGCTATGTTATTCTTCAATTTAGGCATATTTTCATTGACAATGAGTGCCTTGAGAATAAAAGCATGACCATAGTGATGGTGGGGACCGGACAATGCCCTTAGCGATGAACACGAGAGCGAATTTGCATGGGGTGAGGTCATCATTATGCATGCCATAATGTGGGTGCATTCCATCACCCTACTGCGGGTGAGGGCTACATTTTGATATTATCACGCTTGAGGAACTCATATGAGTCATGTGGATTATACATAACATCCATTTATATGTCACATCACGTCTCACAATTGACAATCAATGTGAAATTACTCTCGGTCAATTATTGAAGAAGCAAAAATGAAATATACAAAATCAAGAAAAAGGAAATAAATCTACATAATTGAAGAAGCAAAAAGAAAAAAAATACAAAACCAATGAAAAGAAAGAAAACATACACAATTGATTGAAGTTTGTGATAACTATCGATGATAAAGGACTCACGAATGATGAAGTACTAATATTTCAATAAATAGAATAAAAAAGTGGTATGTGGTTAGTGAATATGAAACAATATGCCTTCACTATGAAGGCCTTCGACCATTAAAAATACCATATAATAGCCTCGTAAGACAAAGATCACTATAGTCGAGTGTGATAGTCGCCACTTCATAAGTAAGCCCACCATAATTATCATTCTCTTGACATCAATCGCTAACATCCTCTAATTCATGGAGAATGAGTGTTTAGTGAATGAAGATGGTGGTGTCTTAAACAACTCCTTATACTATGAACCATAGAGTGAACTCCCCATAATAGCTAAGCTGCACTAGTGATATCATATCATGATAAGTTGCCAAAATGCAGAATTGAAAGGGTATATGTAGAAGGGTGACAAGGCCTCCAAGCTAAGGTCTATCAAGAACTTGACCTTAGAGAAATTGTACTTATTGTGGGGATTGATCTAGTCAATGAGAACTTGATTGTTGAGCAATAGCATAATAGACGAGTTGCACAGTCGTGGCATGTAGGTCAAGAATTGTTGCTAAGTGAAGTAGGTTCCCACTCGTGTGTGGGGATTGTACATGACCGTGAAGAAAACAAGTTCATTACTAGACTCCTAGTCGATGGTACCGATGGTTGTCCCGTTTATAATCAGTATGTGGTCGATAGGGAAAAGGAAGGAACAACCATGGTGATAGCGACGAGATGGACGAACAATAAAGTGAACTCCCAGCCATAGCTTAGTTGCACAGATTATGTCATCGCTATATGCAACCGTAATGTTGAAATAATGTATCTAGATAGAAGGTGACAAAGCCTCCCACTATGGGCCAATCAACTACTCAACACAAGAGAAATTGAAGTTATCATGGAGACTCATTTATGACCTCTAGAAGGCTACATGTGTCCAGTGCCCTAGAAAATTCTTGTGACTCTCCTAAGGTACGAGCCCCTCGACGTCCATTATAGATTAGGAACCCAACTTCATAAACTCTAAATTCAACTCCAAATTTGAAAAGGAAAATAATTACATGATTTTCCCTTGTTTCATAAATTCCTCAAGTGGGGTGCAACACTTCCCATCTCCCTAGTGTGGGTGGAGGATAACACTACCCATTTCCTACTCTTGGATCATTCATATGGATCCATCATGTCACACCACATCCCACTCTAGATATTTTTACTATTTCGATATGCTAAGATACCTCATGTACCATTTATGTTTTTTTCTCAAGGCCAAGAGAAACAACAATAAATAATAAGGATATTTAGATTTATTAGGTTACACATTGTTCTGCAATTTGGTTTTTGCCATTAATTCATACTAACTTTTTAAATTATAATATTATATTTCTCAAGGACGTTATTCAACATTGTCATTGACAATCATGTTTACATTAAGTTAAAGTTAAGTTAAAACCAACTAGTCCACGAGATTTTTAAGTTAACGTTAGTTGATCAAATTTAAAGGAAAAAAAATCTTCATTTGTTTTCTTATCTCATATTCTCCAAAGCTTCATATAAAAGCATATTCATTTATTTTATTTTATAGCTTAATTTTCAATAACATAAATAGATAAACAAATTGTCTTTTTTTAATTAACTTTCTTCTTTTTTAGATAATAATATTGACCATGAATGAATGCAATTTTATGTTAATTTCACATTATATGCTAATTGTGTTGACTATGAATGAATGTTATGTTGATATGAATGAATGTAATAAATTGAAATGTTTAAATTTTTTATTTACATGCTTTGTGCGTATCACATAAGCAATCTTATCCAATTCAACCTATGATATTCTCCAATTCACACATATTTTCATTGAGAATGAGTGTCTTGGGAATAAAAGCATGACCATAGTGACGGCGGGGCTCGGACAATGCCCTTGGCCATGAACACGAGAGCGAATTTGCACGGATGAGGTCATCATTATGCACGCCATAATGTGGGGTGCAACACTTTCCATCACCCTAGTGCAAGTGGGATAACATTTCACACTTACTACTTTTGGGGCACTCTTCTTGGTCATGTGGATTCTACATGACATCCATTTATATGTCACATCACGTCTCGCAATTGACAATCAATGTGAAATTAGTGTAGGTCAATTATTGAAGAAGCAAAAATGAAACATACATAATTAAGAAAAGGAAAATAAAATCCACATAATTGAAGAAACAAAAAAGGAAATATACAAAACCAAGAAAAAGAAAAGAAACTATGCACAATTGGCTGAAGGTCGTGATAACGATTGATGATAGAGGACTCATGAATAATGAAGTGCTAATATTTCAATAAATAGAGTAAAAAAGGTATATGGTCATTAAATATGAAACAATATGCCTTCGCTCAAAAGGCCTACGACCATTAAAAATTATAAAATGGCCTCGCACTGTTGTAATCGAGTGTGACAGTCGCCACTTCATAAGTGAGCCCCTCATAATCATCATGTTCTCGACATGTAGCACTAGCATCCTCTAATTCATGGAGAATGAGTACCTAATGAATGAAGGTGATGGTGTCCTAAACAACTCCTTATACCATGAACCATAAAGTGAACTCCTCACAATAGCAAAGTTGCACTAGTGACGCCATCGTGATAAGTTGTCACAATGTGAAAATACAAGAGTCTAGGTAGAAGGGTGACAAGGCCTCCAAGATAAAGTCTATCAAGAACTCAATGCCAAAAAAATTATACTTATCGTGGATATTGATCTAACTCATGAGAACTCGTTCGTTATGCAACAACATAATAGATGAGTTGCACAATCGTTGCATGTTGGTCACGATTGTTGCTGAGTGAAGCAGGTTCCCATTGGTGTGCAGGGATTGTGCATGACTGCAAAGAAGAAAAGTTCATGACTAGACTCTAATTGATGTTCATGACTAGCTTTTGATTTTCTTTTAAGGGTTGTTCTAATTGATGTTTTTTATAGCTAAGAGTTTACAGCTTAAAGCCTTAAACTGATAAAAAAAGGAAATAAGAAGCAACGAATTTCAAGCGAAGTCATCCTTGCATGTAAACATATTAGATTGGTCCTAACAAAGAATCTGCAGAGTGGCAAATTACAAAAAAGGACGACCTTGTTATAGTTGTGACCATATGTGGTCACTCGTCCACGAAGATCGCGCACGCCAACAGACCAACAAACGCGGAGGCGTCGAGGTTGTTGGATTGAACGTAACGCGGTGTTGCGTGTGGCCGTTGGAACAAACGCGGCGCAACGGCCGCGCGATTTCGTCGGATGATCAGCCGCGTCACAGGGGCGGAGTGCAGCGAGCAAGCGGCGCCTATATATGGGTAATGGACGCGTGCAAGGAGCCCCAATCGCGATTGGCGAACCCTTCCTCTCTCCCCCTTATTCCTGCTACAGTGGTATCAGAGCGCAGTTACGCCGGCGAACTCCTCTTTTTCACGATTCACTCTCATTGCGTCCTCTGCGAACACATAACCTGCAGTCCTCGCCTC
>LTAE01006705.1:9415-19846 GCA_001647135.1 Pontederia paniculata
GAGAGAGAGAGAGAGAGAGAGAGAGAGAGAGAGAGAGAGAGAGAGAGAGAGAGAGTTGTTTGAAGGATCATGTAATGATTAAATGTGAGCTCTGCTCAGGAAAGTTCCTTGCTTGACAAAAGAATGTGTTGCTGGGCAAAACCTTTTGGCACTCAGCAACAACATCTCTGATTTGTCACTCTCTCAAATCTCCCTCAAAATTAAAATGTCTCCCTTCATTATTGAACCAAAAGGACAATAAATGGGATCCATAAGTATCTCAATGGATTTGAATGATTTCTCACATGGAAGTCAAGAATTCAATTAAAATCCGTCAAAAAATGATTGATAGTGTTAAAGTGTTTTTATTGGTGTTAAAAAAAACAATGACGAATTTCACTATAAATATTTGACAAATGACTTCTTTTAGGCGAGTGATATATTGCATGATGTACACACTACACATTGCATCACGTATGAGCACGAATACCATGCAAGATGCAAATATGTATCACATTCCACAATTGAGATATATGCAATACGTTTGTGTACAATGTGTGTTTATATGTGTTTTAACTTTTTCGTAATATACTTATATAGTGTAAATTTATATAAAGTTACATTATACTTTCATCTTATAATATTTTAATATATTTGTTATTTAAATAAAATACAAAATAAAATTATTAATATGCTTGTCATTATATTTGTTTAAATTTATTAGAGATATTAGGAGTATATATTTTATATTCTTGATCTAGATCTAAAATCATAAATATAAATAAATATATTTCCAAGATATTGCAAATATACCCAAAACAAACTTTCGGAATCTCCATCCCAACATTCGAAAATTAACTTTTTTTTTCCTTAATATATTTAACCTTTCTCAAATTTCATGTATGGCTCTTTCTATGCTGAAAAGTAGTATAAAACACATCACAAAGAAAATATTTTATTTCCCTGATTAAAATTTCAATAATAAGAACTTTTAAAACAAAGACTTCGTCAATGAGTTTTTAAATTTTATCATGAATCATCCTCTTTCCAAATTCAACCTATTGATTAATTGAACTAAGAAATTATTGTTTTCTTGTTGTTTTTTTACATAGTGTTCAACAAATTTGTCCACACAAATTTGACCAGGAAGGGATGATTTTTTCCATTTTGGCCTGCAACCAGTAGTCAATGCACAATCTCAAAGTACATGGTAGACCTCATTTCTGAACAGATTTCAGTAAAGAGTATCCCCCTCCATGGAAAGTGGTGTGAATCATGTTTTACTTCACTAAAGAACAAAAATTTAAATGCAATAATTAATCAAAGTTTATTGATTAAAGATAAAAACTGGATGCATGATTTGTGACCAAGAATATAATATTTATATTAACATATTACCCGACTTTTATTATCTTTTGTTTTTTTAGAGGTATAGTAAATCACATATTTGCCACAGAGAATAATTAAATAAGACATAAAAAATGCCAGCTTTCATTTTTTTCCCATTAACAACTTATTTCAAGTTCTTTATTTTTTTTACGGAGATGTCTAGGGAAACCGTGATATTTGATAAATCTAAAAAGATAAAGTTACGAAAAAAGAGATAAAATTTACTTTTTTTTTTCATTAGAAAGAAAGTGTAAAATAGTTTAAGGGGGGTAAATTTTGCACTTTAACCATTAGAAGAGTGAGTGATCGAAGTTCATAATTAAGCAGGTGAAAATAGATATTTTTGTCTTCATCCTACAATAAAAAAGAACGAGATGACTTTTGAAAATAAACGTCACAAAGCATTAAGTTTTGAACCTTCACCATTTTAATGAAGACAAAAAGTATAAGTATTCATCATTTTAATGGAAGTTTGGAATCCATAAATTTATATCAGACTTGCAAACACAAGAAAAAGAATAGTGAAGATGATAATCTAATTATTTGTTGTATTAGAATTAACTTGAGTGTAATTATAAGTAGCTTTCATGTACTTTGGGTCTGTTTGGATGTTCAATCATTTTGAAGTATTTGACTATTACGTCGTAATATTTTTTGTTAACGGATTTTTTTATAAATATGTGTTTGGCAATAATTTTTGTTGGATAAAAATATAACGTAATAAATCAAAAACGTCGTAAAATAATTATCTACTCCAACTTCCGTTTGTTTTTTCTTTCTTCTTTCTCTCTTTTATTCTTTTGTAGTTATTACGTATTTAGAAAACTTAAAAAAAATTTACGTCGAAAAAAAAACTGTTGTAAGATACTTTTGAAAAAGTGTCTTACTACAATTTTTTAAAACGTCGAAAATTTTTATGAAATTCCAAACAGGTCCTTGATGTTCATTTTTACGCTAAATATGATGATTAATTAAGGTGATTATGAATTGTATATAACTTCTATCTTGTACAATAATATAACATCAGTTTTTGGTTTCCTTTGTTCTAACAATACAATGATCTTGGAGCACAATATGAAAAGACACCTCGCACATATATGTCCAAATTAACAGGAGAAGGATTTGTCTTTGGAGTAGATTTGTTTCTTGTCGCAAGGTTGATCCATGCCACACTTTATGTTGTCAAAATTTTGCACAGGAGATTTGTTCAGCTTGCAGTGTCCAAAATATGTTGCATCACCCTTTTTTAAGGATAAAAGAGCATACAAGTGTAATTGTCTTGTGTACTCTTTGCCCCCCTTTTTTAAAAAAAAATCTTAGTGTGTGGAGCAGATTAATTTAGTTCGAATATTAGAACCTTTAATAAAACATAATAAATAATAATAATTTGATTGGTTGATTGTGCAAATTATTTTTCCTAAGACCTCTCAATTATATTATGTTTTCCAAAGGCAAATTTTAGTACCCTCTTATTATATAAGTTTTGTCGAAATTCTATTAACTTTATTTTCAGTAATTATAAAATATTATTTTTATGCTTCCTTCATTTATGCAAAAAAATTAGAAAAAAAAAGCCAAAAACAAAATAAAGGTAAAGTTAATAATCATTTTTAAATAATTATGAAATTGGTGCTCATGTTATTGATTTTTAAAGTATACTCTCATATTCAAGAATAAAATTAATATTTTATAATTATTGGAAAAGTTAATAAATTGTAGGATGAAAACTTGACAGGAAGATTCAAATGACAAATCATAATAAACTCTGGAATTAAAATTATAATATTATAATTTGAAATTGGATAAAGAAGAATTTATAGTTGAGAAGATGATAGATAACATTTATTACAATTGATAAAGTTGAGAGGATTTATCCGCCATAACTCATTCCCTAGTTAAGAAAACTCGATTTTATTATTGTTTTATCAAAATTTTGAAATCTCTTTATTTTTTAATATATATATATATATATATATATATATATTAAACAAAGAGAAAGTGGGAGGTGGCGGTGGCGGTTACATCAAGTCATTTTATTGGACGAAACATCAGTGGACAATGTATACTGCTTGCTTTGGCTTGGTCTCCTCTCTTCTCACACCTCTTCCACATTTATTCCAAAACACCAATCATCATAAACATACTCTCTCTCTCTCTCTCTCTCTCTCTCTCTCTCTCTCTCTCGCGTCCTATTATTATGTTCATCACCCCGGGGGTACTTTCTCTCTCCCCATCCACCATTCGGCCGTAGCCAATTTGTCCTTACCCCGTACATCCCTTCGCCTTATCTTCGAAGGTCCCACATTTTTGCTTATTGGCTTGCACCACATGAATTTGATCAATTGCGAAATTTGTGATCATCACATAGAGCAGATACCATATTTGTCACTGTGATGTTCATAATGTTCATAATTTGTTTATCCATAAAAGAAGGATATTATTTTTCTTAATCTAATTTTTAATATACTACTATTATTTCTCCTTTATTATCATTAATAATTTATTGAGAGAAATCGAATTTTAAAAAGCCATAAATTATGGTATGGTCCGGAACGCATATTTTATATAGTTAGCTTCTATACTTTTGTTACAATATCAGTAATGTTATTTTATTTTCAAAATTATAAATATTATCGTATTATATAAGGGATTGAAAAAAATTGATCCAATGATTCTTTCCTTCCTCTAAATGATTTGAGAGTAAATATTTTTTAAGTGTTAAAAAATTCATCCAAAAAAATTTGAATTATTTTTTCTACCTTAAGTCTATCCGATGCTAAACACTTATATCCTATTTTTACATATGTTTTTAATCTTTTAAATTTAAACTCTTAAGATCAGTGTTATAAAATCCGGATCAGATCGGCCGGTCGGACCGGTCGAACCGTTATCCGGTCCTAAAAATGGGTCATAGGTCACTCTTGAATCGGAAAGACTTTTGAACCGATTTGGACCGGTCAAAACTCGAGTTCGACCGGCCAAATCGGTGATTTTGATTGAACCGGGTGCATAAAAGAAAAAAATAATTTTTTCTTAAAAATCCTAAAAAAGTTTGATACTCTAAACCGGGTGCATATTATTCATTCATTAAATTTATATAATTGATTAAATACTAGAGTAATTAATTATATTATTGATTAAATGCTAGAGTAATTAATTATACTATTTTCGGATCATATGCTACTTTCTTAAGTTTTCTTATGTATTTAGTTTAATTTATATTACTTTGTAAAATTGATCAAATTTTGATCATCAAATAAATTGTTATGTATCATATATATCATTTTCGATTTTTTATTAACACGAAACATAAATTCTAGTAATTAATATATTGTGAACTTATGAATTGAGATAAAAAAATTGTATGTGTTGTAACTCATATGACATTTTGTATTTTAATTTTAATACATTAATTATTTTAAATATATTTATTGTCAATTGGTTCGACCATTCGGTTCAAACGGTACGACCTGATCCGATGAGCTATTCGTGTTGACGTCCGATTCGAATTTTACAATATTCCTTAAGATATTTATGGATAAAATGCATATGCAACAAAAAATTATATTGCTTATATGCTTAATATTATTTTGTTTACCATATAATTATTATACTTTATTGTATATAAATGAAATCTAGATGTATATTAGATATATGCACACTAATAAATGTGCGACATTCAGTTGTTGAAATGAATTTTTTATGTTCGTTGGGGACTTCGACATATAAAATATATCGTACTAATGATTTTAGAAATAGAATCCGGATTAGCTCTTATTTTTATTCATCAAAATTTATTTGAATATTAATTAGCTTATTCAGTTTCAAATTAAAAGTTGATAATCTTTATGATTGTATTATACATTACCTAACAATCTATATTTTCTCTCAAAAAAATTATCATTTATTAAATTATCGACAATATACATTATCTTATTTAATATGTATAAGTAATGTGTTTGATAATTAATCTTTATTATCTTATTTATTTATAAAAAAGAATTAATAAATAATTATATATTTTTACCAAAATACTCTTGAATGAAATAATTATGTTTACAAATATAAATTTAATTTGAATTATTTGAACTTGAATCACAAACTTATACTTTAAACTCTAAAAATTTATACACCAAACAAATAAATGCATAATATAAGTAGTATAGAATTTTTTAAAACTGATAACAGAAAATTAACAATATTTATTTTAAATTGTTATTATATTTTAATAATTAATAAAAAATATTTATGATATATGAATAATCTATTATAGTTAATAAATAATACTAATATTAAAATTAGTAGAAATAATAATAATGTATTTAATGATAATGATAAAATAAAAATATTATTATAACGATTAATAGTTATTATACTAATTAATAAATATTATATTAAATTTATTTAATCATTTAATTAAATAAAATTTTAAAGAATGAATGCAGAAAGAAAATTATAGTAAATTACTTTTCAAATGACAATCTAAATTTATTATGATATAAATTATCTATAAAATTAAAATAAGTAAACAACGAGCTCAGATCATTTAATATAAC
Organism: Pontederia paniculata; assembly: GCA_001647135.1. Classification (NCBI taxonomy): domain Eukaryota; kingdom Viridiplantae; phylum Streptophyta; class Magnoliopsida; order Commelinales; family Pontederiaceae; genus Pontederia; species Pontederia paniculata. The sequence continues at coordinate 15,340 of LTAE01006705.1, forward strand.
ATTACGTTCCAATTTCAAAAGGCAATGTTTAAATTATCTTTTAACCCTTGAGTTACTCGGCAAATAAAAAAAAAATGCATGTTGTTCTTCTCTCCCCCAATTGCGGCTCAATGCTTCCTCGCGTGCAGAAGAGCCATCAAAATGGCAATACAAAACTGCACAAACCTTTTTCAGATCAGAACCCTCCAATTATTGTCTCAACCCAACTATGCAAACAATATATGCTTCTTTAATTATTTTTTAAATATTAAAATCAACGACCATGATGTTAGTGACCACTAGGGAGATTTGAGATCCAAAAAAGGAAAATTATACTCCATTTAAAAAAAAAACAGAGTGTGCAACACAGAAGCATTTCGAGCATCTGATTTCTGACACACAAAGCTGATCAGATCCTATGCAGACAAGATAGAAACAGAAGGAATAGCAGCAGCTTAATTATCCTCCTAGTAATAATTTAAAGGGGAAAACAGAAAACTTGAATTCTTAACACCTTCCTTGCATGATCCACAAACTGCCCACTGTTTCATACTTTCACATCACACCTTCTGCTCTGTAGTTGCTCTGATGCTGTCCTGTTCTTTCATAATGCTCTAAGGATTAAGGAAACACATATCCTGCGTTTTATTTCTCCCCGGAATGAATGCGTCGGCGCCTTTGGAAGACAGGAAGAGATGGAGCGGGGGAGCAAAAGGAAGGCCCTTGCAACAGATGCCGGTGTCCAACGTCTGGACAAAAATCCATCACTGGTGCTGCTTAAACAATGGATCACTTCTCGGACGTGTCAAGTTCCTGCAGCACCAGCAGCACCAACAGGGATCACGCCATGTAGTTTGAACATGTTAAGAGCCATCCATGAGGGTGCTGTATGGTGGAAGCATTGCTATTACAATACAGAGAGAAAACATTCCTGAGATTTCCAACCAAATGCCAAGCAAGGGAGCAGGAGTAGTTGGCTTAATTTTTCTCTTATTATATATATAGCATAAAACTGTTATAATAAGTATATTTATCTATTATTGTTGATATATCATATATTAATTGATCAGCAGGTCAGGTGAATTAACTTGATAATTATATCCATCTATTATATTAAAAGTATATGTATATATAATTCTCAAGTGCAGCAGCAAGTACTTATGTTGGTGGTCATTCCCATTCTCCTTTTCCTTGTGCTGCCAGTGCATCCTTCACAACATTGACAAGGCTGATTGACATGGGGAAAAAAAGTCAATTAACTTAATATTCCAGTTGGATGCCAAAAGCTAAAGAATAAGTTCAGAGAATTCTTCTTTTTCGGTGCTAACTTTAGTATGTAAAATATTATTAGTTTCTGATTAATTAGTTCAACGAAAGAATTTAGATCTTCTCCAATAGTGCCTCCTTATTTTAGCTTCCAACTTTGTTAGCTAACCACTCCTTCACATTAGCTCATTGAATTATTGATAGCTCCATGTGGAGAGGGAAAAAATGAGGAAAATCTACGGTAAATTTTTCCATGTAAACTCTGATTTTAAAAAATCGAAAAAATCTGTTGAAAGTAGGAGCTGTAGAGATGTAATCCAAACTAAGGTACAAGAATTTTGACATTGACATTGGGCAGATTGTGATTTGATTATATATGTGACATCTTTGGATGCTTCAACGCATTTGTTTTATGGGAGTGGCAAAGGAACAATTCTGCAATTCCTGAAACCAACTGCATGCTTACTTTAGGAGGGCAGCTGTGGATGAAGACTGTGGGTTAGGTAAAGTGTCTGCAACTGGGCCGCCTCCTCATGAACAAGTTTGATTCAAAGCTGTATGCAATCATGTATTCCAAGAAACTAACATACTTACTGGAATTTGATGGGAATAGTTTTTGTATTCAGCACTTCATTGCCTGAACAGGTTAAAAACTGAACAAGGTTCAGAGGTAAAGGTCTGACTCGACAACCTCCTGAAACCTAATAAAATGATTGGAGAGCCAATTAAATGACCTCAAAAAGTTGATCTCTACGATAAAAAAGTGAACTCTGAAATGGTTTCCATACATGTACAAGGCCCCTGTGACACCAATTCAGGTCCAACTCAAGCCATGTTGCCAATAACATATTCAACAAATAATTATTCTTTGTTTTCTGTTGGAGATCATTGTCAGATGCTTACAGAAAGAAGGAACTGTCATTGTCGGCTTCGCATGTATTAATCCATAGCCACTTCTAAAAGGAGCAACTGATCTCAGCTTAAGAACAGTAGTTTCCTTCTTCTTTTCTGATCAGGAATAAAAAAAAGTTTGATCAGTAACAGCTGAAGTGAACAAGCTCAACATTTCACCTTTTGCCCATCAGGAATCTGAAAAAATAAACAGGCAGGTAGCTAGGCATTAAGTAAAGATGAAGTGACCCTCCGCAGTAATTAGATTATTTCATGCTTGCAGATGAAGTCAATGTGATTCTTCATATTTTATCCAGGTAAAATGACATTGGACAAAGTGCTCAGAGTCCTGAGATTCCAGTGTTCAACACAACTGATTCACTCTTATCAGAAACTAAATGAACAGGTTCAAAAACGATTGCTGTTATTTATTACTCTAGATAACTTTTGGAACTTTAATTAATTCTACTACATCATCAATTTGGCACAAATTTTGACAAATATGTAAAAAAGAAAAGTGAAGGTAAATATACTGCAAATGTAAAGCAGAGACCATCTGGTCGCACACAAATGAAGCATAAGATGCAAAGGTTGAACTAAAAAGCCATATATATATATATCATCATAGAATCTGTTCTTCTTTTGCATTATTACTACTTACATCATGCACCACACTAATTTCTTAGCACTTTCTCAAGTGGTAAATTGGATTAAACCTTCTTAAGAAAAGGTTAAAAGATTAAAATTTCTGGATTTTTTTTATTGACAGATATACATTGATCTTAAAATTAATTTATATATGAAGGTCATTAATTAAGCAACTGCATGTTAGAGTGCTCTAATTGAAAGAAACAATGGGATGAATATTATTCTGGCTTGTGATATAGCTTCATCCATGCTCAATAGAGAGTTATTCCGGCATGTGCGTTAGCTACAGTCCGTTCCCGTCAAGCCGCCTTTTATTAACAATTGACCGCGACTTTTACACATGACCATCATAATCATAATATTATCTTAATAGCTCTAATGATCATTGACCATAACGGTCAATATTCTTACACTAATTAGCTTCAATTTCATAAATCCACAGAGATGTACCATGCATATGCATATGACATTAAAAGCTCAATCAGTCTTGCGTTAGTATTAGTAAGCAACCACAAAGGCACAAACTTTGCCACCCCCGTTTCCTACTTATCCATACAATTCAGAACTGGAGAGGATGATGGTCCATGTATAACAGTGGATCATTAATTTCTATTTAAGTGTATAATGCCCTTGAAACTTTACAGAAAGTGACCTGGCCTGCCCATTGCGTCACCTCCTCTTCTTCTCTAAATCTGAATCCGAAGCCTTTGTCCCACAAGAGATTAATAAACTGCATGATCAATATATGATGGCAGCACTTCTCACAGCTCCTGCTTTCCTCATCCCCTCCTCTTCTCTTTATTGACAAAGATATGTATTATCTTAACAATAATATCAAACCCCACCCAATTAAGTAAACTTTTCAGTATTGCAAAGATGGCTTAAACTGGATACTCTTGAAAAATATTTACTCATGTATGCTTGCAAGAGTTTGGAACTCTTGTATATGCAGTGTTCGTCTGTCTGGTTGATACATATATATGTGTGCATGGTTTTATTTGTCCCACGTATTCAGAATGATCCCATGGCCACATGTTTGTGTGCATGCTTTGCTAAGAATAATACGATCATGCGCCTGTTCATGAACCAGCGTTAGAAACATGCGACGGCGTTACGTCCATGTCGAAGAAATTGGCTGTCAGTGTTATCCAACCAACGCCGCGCTTAATGGCAACAGCACCTCCCCGGCAGTGATGTGTTCGTTGGGGTCCATCTCACACGTTCTGCTGTCTGATCGCCATCGGACGACCGTCATCATTAATGCTTCTTCTTTTTTTCCAATAATTTCAATTCGTTACGTCTTAATCTGCTGCCCTAAGCCGAAAAAGAAGAAAAATCTCTTATCAAAGCTTTAAGATGGTTGTCCACCATCGATTATATATACACATAAAAAAAGAGAAACACATCTTTTCTATTACGTGCGTACTGCCTAGTGCATTAAAATTACATGTGTATTTTTATGAAAAAGTAAATATATCTCGACATTCCATCTTTTTTATTTATATAAATTATGATAATTTTAATTCATATGCTTTATCTCCTTTTATATATATATATATATATATATATATATATATATATATATTGTATAACACACTTTACAGATAATAACGATATTTTTTTATACAAATGAATAATATTTAATTTTTTTATAGATAATATCGTTACTTTTTTATGCACTATAGGTACTACACTAGTACTACATTGAAAATAAACCCATATA
>LTAE01006706.1:12223-24637 GCA_001647135.1 Pontederia paniculata
CAAGATATACGGCGAGGCCACCGAGGGGGGGCTGCTGCGCCGCCGCGCTCGCGCAAGGCGGCAGGCGCGCGCGAGGCGGCAGCGCGCGCTCGTGCGAGGCCGCATCGAGAGGAGAGGAATCGAGAAGAGAGCAACTTACTTACCGGCGTCCGATCGGAGGAGAGGAAGACCCGCACGCTAGAGATTCGACATCAAAACAAAAGACGAAACGAAAGAGGGGTTGGAGATTTTGATCGGATTTAGCGAGGGATTTAACGAGCAAAAATTGCTCGCTAAATTAAACTTCGTAAATAAATTTAATGTGTTTCGTACAACGACTTTTACTTGCTATATTTGCCGCTAATATGCTCGTTATTAGCGAAGAATATATTTGCTCGCTAATTGGCCGCAAAAATTGCTCGCTAATTTTAATAATTATATTGCTCGTGAGTTTCTCGTTCTTTTCTCGTAATTAGCAAGGAAACTAGCGGTAAAAATTTGTTCGCTAAACGTTGCTCGCAAAACGCCATTTTTCTTGTAGTGTTTGACCTACCTTCAAAGAGATTGTATCAAGCATTGATTAGGGTGTTTAATTTGTCAACAAGCGAAAGGAGGTGTCCAAAATACAGGATTGTATCAACTTCTTCCAACTCCAAATGCCCTTTGGGGGGATGTGTCAAAGGATTTTGTTCTTTGCTTACCCAAGACACAACATGGATATGATGGCATCTTTGTCATCATTGATCCATTTCTAAGATGGCTCATTCCAACCCATGCATACAATATTTTGATGCCTCACATACAGCCATCTTATTCATTAAATAATTAGTTCGTCTTCATGGAGTTCCAAAATTCATCACTTCTGATCGAGATATTAGTTTCATAACACACTTTTGGAAGACACTAAGGAAACTCTTGGTCACATAGTTGCAATTTTCAAGTGCTTATCTTCCCCAAATTGATGGCCAAACAGAAGTGGTCAATCGCTCTCTTGAAAATTTGCTACAAAGTTTGGTATACGATAGGAGTTCTTATTCTCTAAACTGAATTTTCATACAATAGTTCTCTTTACCATTGTATAATTAAGACTCCATTTGAAGTTGTCTAGATCTGGAATCCCCACCATGTTTTGGACTTCTTACTAAGTCACTCTCGAGTTAGCATGGAAGCAAAGGAGTTTTCTTATCACATCAAAAGCCTCCATAATCAAGTACGAGAACAATTGAAGTTGTTTTCTCAACTCTATAAATCAAAGGCTGATACTCACAAAAGGAAACATGATTTTAATGAAGGATACCTAGTTATGGTCTACCTATGAAAATAGAGGTTTCCCACAAGGACATACAACATACTGAAGCAAAGGAAGTTCGGTCCTTGCCTTATTATTCAGAAGTTAGGGTCAAATGCTTATCAGTTAGAGCTTCCTAAGAATTTGTCAATCAGTCCGGTATTTAATATAAGTGACATATCGTTTCTACGGAGATAATGATAAACATGTTCTCGTATCCAATCTGAACAGCCACACCTCATATTGCTCAGGAAGTGATTGATATTTTGGATGTTCGAAGTATAACAAAAAGGCAAGGAGCCTATACTTAATTCTCGGTTCATTAGGTGGGGAAGCCAAATTCTGAAGATGCATTGGCCTCTGAGAAAGGTCTAGAAAATCTTGATATATCTGGATTTGAACACAAATGCCAAGTCCGACTACTTTCAAGTGGAGGAGAATCATGCCGAAGAATAACTCTATTTGGATTATGCAAAGTCATAAGAAAGGGATCTAGTTAATAAGTCATATTTATTGTTTTATTTGCTTTCTTATCCTAATAACAAAGTAACTTAAGAACCTCCTAGCATTTATCCATCATGCACTATTTGATTGAGTTTTGTATCTTTAATTATGAAGGATGAAGAGAGGATGAGGACGGATTTTCTTATGAGTTTTATACTCACAAAAAGTGTGTTCTTGCTGTCAAATCAAGTGTTGTCGTATGAGCGATTTCATGATTAGTAACATTGGGTGGCATCCGCTACCTAGTCAAGCGACATCCTGGGATTACCTACTTTCTTTTGCAGACCTTATTTTTGGCATGCATCAGATAGGAAGATATAATGTCAAAAGATGATTTTGATATATACTTGTAATCTAAAAGAAAAAAAATATTCAATAATAAATATGGCAATAATAGTATATATATATATACAGAATTTTGTGGATCGTCATATCTTGCATTGATAGGAAGATATAAAGTTAAAGGATGATTTTGATATATAATATGAACCTGTAATATAAAAGAGAATAAAAACTTATTTAATATTCAACATAACAATAAATTTTTCATATCAATTAATATTACCAACATTTTTAGTTTATAGTGTTTAATTTATTGAACGATCCAACTAAAGTTCTGTCAACAAGAGTGCAATATCTAATTGATAAGTGATTTCATGTATTTACTAAATTAAGGATATGCAAAATTGTTATCACTATTGTGTCGGAAGAATAATTAATCATTTCGTTCAGGAGATGATGCGTTCATATGTGTATCTTACTATGAAGGATACTTTTAAATTACTTCTTGGATTGCCAAATAACAAATAAATATATTTGGTTAAACTGAAATTCTAGAACAAAAAAGAATTTTTTAGTAGCTTACCATAAACACACATTTCTAAGTTTAGTTAGGTTATAAAATAAAAAGTTTTAACAAAAAATATATATAGAAAAACAAGAGCAATTTGTTAAGAAATGATAGAATTTAGTACTTTCTGTTCAGAGAAAAAATCAAAACATGAGCGACAAACAAATTAATAAAACGGGAAAAAAATTAAAACAAGTTGAATCAAGAATTAAAGTCGTCACGATCCAAATTAACTGCTTTCTTTTATTTGTATATATCTTCACTCGATGACTTGAGCAAGTGGAAGGTCACCTGTCAACATTATAATTAGTCATTTAATTGGTAACTCGAAATTTTTTTAAACATTTGACGAGGATGTACAGTCGTTGAGATTTATTATTAATTAATAGTAGGACAGTTTAAACCTATTATTAATCTGATTTATTTGATATTTGATATAAGAATTAATTATATTGAATTGATATGAAAAAAACTGGTCAACTTCAACTCGGATTTTTACTTTTAGAACAAAACAACGTGATGAATACATTTTATATCCATATTTTGCTAATTTGAGTTCCATCTTGTATCTATTCTGATCAAGTATAGACTAAAGCATTGATAAGTTTTCTGAATGATTTATCTACTCAAGTTTTATGTTGCTTATTCTTCAATATTGACCGTGGACAAGTTTCCTATCAAATTTATATAAACTTTAACAAGAATGGTGACATTGTTAGCACATCTAGCTCCTCAAGATATTTCATATTTCAAAACACATATCAAAGGTATGTTAACCTGCATATATCTAGCATCTCTTCATATCTCGTACATGTGAACCTTTTCAAGTGTGATATTCAAAAATGCGTTTCAAGAGTTAAAGGCTTGTTTACATATATATACCCAACATTTTCCAAATTTTTTTTAGATGTAAGATTTGCCTATTTGACAGGAAATCCGTTAACCCTTGAGACATTTATTGAAAAATCGTGTGGGCTACGTATGCCCAAGGTGGCTAATATTTCAAATGGTTCAATATATTTTAACATGATGGGGAAATCTTAGACATGGACATGTCTTGAGACACTCTTTGAAAAATTGTGTATGGCTGTATGTATCTGAAGTGGACAATATCTTTGAAGGGTCAGAAAAATGCAGGAGAGTCTTCCATATACAAGAATGAAGTGCTCATCGGTTGAGAATTGAATTCATGTATGTGACCACGAGATATGAAGATTTACGATGAATTATTCACGGACCTTGAATTCCATTCGTAGTCATAGAGCAAAATTTCATAAATTGAGGATGAATTATTTACGAGTCATGTATTCCATTCATAATTGTGAGTCCACGATGTTGAATAAGCTTCTAGGTAAGTTTACGAAAATTGAGCCAATTTACAGAACGCGAACTCTTTTAATCTCTACTTTGAGTTATTGCGAGAAAGACAGAAGTCTATAACAATGAACTAGGGGAAACCCTAATGTCTATCTTTGAAGGCTGATTGAAGAATGCTTAAATCAAATACAAGACAACAATCAAATAGAACACACACAAATAGTATTTCATAATGGATGGCACCGTTATGACAAGCAATGGGTTGACTTACATTCGAAATTCAATCTCAAGACTAATTTATTCAATGATAGTTAATCATTGAAAGAAAACTAATGATTATCCACTAGCCTAAGAATCCCTCTAGCGGAACTACCACGACACTAAAGATAATTAATAACACAAGGTGTAGCATCGCCATGGCACCACCATACTGCATATTCGATTGCCTTTAGTGCATCTTCAGCATCGCACAAAAGGACATTTCTAATAGTATCAGCCTATTATAATAAAAGGGGAGCGCCATAAAAATGTTGATAAACATGATAAATGCATACGATGAGCATAACACACCTATTTCATAGCATTATCATGAGATTCAAGTCCTACTTTATATAATTTCTTTCAAAGAAATGCAAACTACACTAAGTCAGTTGATCTTGTAGATTCTGAAGACAATGGACTGGTCCAACCGACTTCGGAGGGTGCAACCGGCATCAACAAAATTTCAACTGACATTCAACCGCAATCAGAAGCGCCAAGCCGTAGCCACACTATGTTCAAAGCGCCATTTTCACTACGATCACATATGTTGGAGCATTAAGCAGCCATATTCATCCTTTCCTCAACCGTATGGACTAGCCATCATCACTCGAAACGCCTTTCAGCACGTCATAGCGTCCATTTAAAGATCATAGGACATTCATGAAGTGGTTGTAACGAGTTCAATTCACCCGTAGCGTTTATCTCCAGCCTGTACCGCACACTCTGCAGTCGTAGCCCACCTCAAGTGACAGTAGTGCGACCGATTGAAGCTGTAGGGCTATGAATACTCGTTAATGGTTGGTGGCCTTTGGTATAGTAGTATATAAGGAAAGATTAGGGTTTTGGGGCTCTCTCTCTCTCTTTTGGATGGGAACCAAAATTTGGAGGCTATATTTTTTTCTTAGGGATTCTTAAGCTTGTAAGAGGTACAAAATGAGGTGTGTTTGAGACTTTGATTTATGATGAATGTTAGTGTTTGAACTTGCGATTTTGAGTGTTATGATCAATTCTTTCCTCTTTTACTTCTCCCTCTCCCCTCTCATTATGGATTACTAATCTCTCTTAATTTAGGGTTTAAGTACTTTGGAATAGTGATTATGCATGTATGTGACTCTTTTACTTAGTGAACATCTTGTTAAATTCTTATGAGATTAGCTACGTCATTCGAGTTACCCTAGGTTGTTAAGTGATGAAAGTCATCTTAATCAACTAGTAGATTTGCTAAGTGTGATATACGAATGCTATTTAGAAATAGAAGTGCCTTGTATTGCTTCTTGATGCTCATGAACGTAAATGTAACTATCGTTAGAGTGAATGCATGAAAGTGTTATTCGATAACCCTAGTTAGAACTTTGTTGTCTTGAAAGAGGAATGCATGATTACTGGAGTGAAGCAAGAGTCTATTGCATGTTATATCACTACCTCCTTTGCATGATCACCCTAGATGGATTCGAAACACTAGAGCATGTCTCTTCTATATTTACTCTCATTCTAGTGTTTAGTTTAGTTACTTCTTCGACATTCGTCTTCACTAGGTGTAATTGATAGCATAGCCTTTTCTTCTCTAACCCTAATCATCTAGATAACTATTTGAGAACTATAATTCTAGTACTTGGCCACTTCCTTGTGGAATCGATATTTTATTACTACAACAAGGCCCCGTGCGCTTGCGAGACGCTTTTCAAGTTTTTGACGACATTGTCGGGGAGGTGTGCCAATATTAGAATTTTGTTTTAATTGTTACTCTAGACACTTTTCTTTTGTTTTTGTTGTTGTATGTCACGCTCGTGCAGGGAATTAGAACCATTTGACCCGGAGATTGAAAGAACTTGCCGAGCAATTCGAAGAGCTAGTAGGTAAAACATGGCCGCGAACTAAGGAGTAGGTCTGTGGGTTGATATAGCACATGAACAAGTTGCCAACGAAGGGAACAACATCAACCAAACAAACAACCAACAAAGAGCACCACATGTCAATGCCAATGTTGGTCATCAAGAGGTGATCGATGTCCCTATGAGATAACTAGCAAGAATACATTATGGAGGAGCGGGATCAAGTCTTGTGATGCCAAGGATTGCGGGCAACAACTTTGAACTAAAATTCGGCCTCATTCAAATGGTGCAACTAAATCAATTTAGAGGAGCTACAAATGAAGATCCTATCTCCCATGTGAATAGATTCCTCCAAATTTATGATACAATCAAGATAAATGGAGCAACCGAGGATGCTATTAAGATGAGACTCTTCCAATTTTCTCTTCAAGATGAAGCTCAAGAATGATTAGATTCTCAACCTCCAGGAGTATTCAACACTTGGGATGATTTGTTTCAAGCTTTTATGTGAAGATTCTATCCATCCGGTAAATATTTGAAGTTGAGGAATGAGATCAATTGCTTCAAACAAAAGGAGAATGAAAGTTTGGGGCGGCATAGAAAAGATTCAAGAAGTTGCCAAGACAATGACCCCACCATAAGTTGCCGATTTGGTTGTTAATTGAAACTTTTCACAATGGACTAACACCGACAATGAAGTTTAGTATTGATTCTTCTTCGGCAAGTGGATCCATCATGAATTTACCTTATGCAAGAGCTTGTGATTTATTAGATCAATTGGCCACAAATGATGAAGAGTATGATGAATCTCCTTCAAGATGGACACAACCAAAGGATGAAGCTTACAATGCTTTGAGTTCAAAGGTGGACACACTAGTGCAAATGATGTCAAAGATGAACCATGGCAACTAAAATCAAGTGACTAATGTGCAACCATGTGTGAAGCATGTGTAGGACCCCATGGAAGCTATGAATGCCTCCAAGTGGAATAAGCAAACTTTGCGGATAACCAAAACCGGGCCAACAATCCCTACTCTAACACCTATAACCATGGATGGAGGAACCACCCTAATTTTTCTTGGAGTCATGAAGGAGGGCCTTCACAACAACAACCCAGAGCACAGCCACCACCCTGTATGCTACCAAGGCCACCTTATCAACCATCATATCCACAACAAGGGTATCAACTGCAATTCCAACAATTACATCATCCTCAACCTACTCCGCAACTTCAAGGAGAAAAGAAGCAATCTTCAAGCAACTACACATCAACATTCCATTTGCCGATGACATTGCTCAAATTCCGACGTATGCAAAATTTCTTAAGGAAATTATGGCTAAGAAGAGGAGATTTGAAGAACATGAGACCATAGAATTGTTGCAGGAGTGTAGTGCAATCATTCAAAGGAAAATATAGCTCAAAGATCTAGGGTGTTTCTCTATTCCATGCAATATAGGAAACTTGCACATCAACAATGCCTTATGTGATTTGGGAGCAAGTGTATCTCTAATGCCTCTATCCATTTGTAGGAAGCTTGGCTTGAAGGAGTTGAAGCCCACATCCATCTCCTTACAGCTAGCCGACCGATCCATCACTTACCCCATGGGTATGCTTGAGAATGTATTGTTAAAGGTGGACAAGTTCTTTGTGCTGGTTGACTTCATTGTTCGCGACATGGAGGAAGATAGAGAAAACCCCATTGGGTAGGCCATTCTTAGCCACGGCAGGCACTAAGATAGATGTGAAATGAAAAACTCACATTAAATATCGGTGAAGACAAAATGTTGACTTTGATTTAGCGAGAGCGTCTAAGTTCCACTCCGTCACCGACCAAGCCTTCAAAGTTGATTTTTTTGAATAGCGAGCTCAAGAGGTTTGTAAAAAGATGTTGCACAAAGACTCATTTGAGAGATGCCGAGGGAAGAAGGATATGAAAATTGGTGATAAGATGGAAATCATGACGTGAAAACTAACCCAATTCAATCTTTTCAAAGAGATGTTCGGGACCATTTCAAATCCCAAATCTATTGGCGAATGGAATGGTGGAGATCACATTCAAAGCCACAAGAGTGTATGGTGAATGAACAAAGTCGGAGGCCTTATTTGTCGACCAAAGCAATCAAGTAGCGAAAGGCTATGAAGTTTTGTGATCCGGCGTAACACAAGTAATATCCATGTCGAGCCAATGACATTAAACAAAGGCGCTTCTTGGGAGAAACCCATGTTCTAAACTTCTCGATCTCATAATAATTATGTTTTATATATATTGGAGTGTCTTTTGGAAACTTGTATTGTGATCAATGTGTGCAGGGAAGTTATTTTGAAGCTCCAAACTGAGGGACTGAAGCCATCCAAAAGGGTAGTCATACATTATTTCAAGTCAAAAGAAGCCGAAAGAGGAAGATTTGGCTATGGTCAAGAGAGCATGCCTTAGCGACATGCCTTGAAGAACCATAGCCAATCAAGTCCAAGTCGTAGTCAGACTTTGCCTCACGTACAAAAAATTTTGATAGAAGAAAAATTCGCTACGGGCAAGAAGCGGGCCGTAGCAACATCTAGTGAGAGACCGTAGCAATATTCTTCCTAACCGTAGCGACAATCTTGAAGACTGTAGCCATTCAATCTGACTGTACACAAAATTGAAGGGGTAGTGACAAGCCTCCAACCAATAGTGCACAAAGAAGCACCCGTAGCGGCTGATTGTACCGTAGCGCAACAACAGATAAGGTGATTTTCTCCTAGTCTACTCATTTGTTCAACACCAACGCCTTCTTTCTCTCCTCTCTGCTCCCTTCTTGTGCAGGCTACAATCACACACTTTTGGAAGCAACAAGGGAACAAGGTAAAGGCATATGTGCTCTTCTTGAAGTTAGTATAATTTGTATAAAAACTGGAAGCCACACATACAAAGGAGACTCCAAAAGAGAATTAGAGAAGGGGTGCACACCAAGTGTTCGATGAATTGCACAAGTGAAGATCCAATTCAAGTTGACACCAAATGGCGCCTAAAAAGAATCCATCCACATGCCCGAGGACTAGAGGAGGCCATACACGCACTAGTGACACAAGAGGAGCATGGCGTTTTCTTTCGAGATGCAGAGCAAAGACATCAATATAGAATGCTTGAGAAGAGGGTTTTTTTTAGAAGAGGGTTATTGGTAACACTCGGTACATGGACACTCACACCTCGCACGAGTTAGGCATTGTCACAGATGTAAACCACCTATATAACAAGTTGGGATGGAACTACCTCATGAACACCAAGTGGAACATATATGAAGTACCCACATTGGAATTCTTAAGCTCAGTCAAAGCCAAGTTCCTCCATAGAGATGACGATCCTGACGAAGTCACGTTCCGACTCTTCAATCAAGAGTACAAGCTCACCTTGGTAGAGTTCAAATCCATTTATCAACTACCAACAAGGGGCCAGAGAACAACTACTCATTCTTTTTTGGAGTTTGACAGATAAATGATGTGGAGAAGATTGACAGAAGATTGACATGCCACCAATACATGGATGCATCTCACAACAAAGACTCATATCTCAGAAATAGAGCCATAAGATATATGCATCGGATCCTTGCTAGCACTCTATATAGCCGAGGAGACAGTGATGGTGTAGTCAGAGACAGTGAGTTGTTTATATTCTGGGTAATGAGCCATGAGAAGTTTGCACTTAACACAAGAGCTTTTATGGTCAAACACATGGTCAAGCAAGGTGGTCAGGATAAAGGAAAAATTGTGATTGGAGGTCTTGTTACCCCTATTGCATTGAGTTTGGGGCATAGCCTTGATGGTCTCAAGGAGGGATCAGGAGGAAACCACATTGATATCGATAGTTGCGTGAACATGAGGATGATCAAGAAAATTGGAGAACTCTATCACCTCTTATTTTGCAATGAGGCATACACACGTCCTCTACCGACTGTCGAAGAACAAATTTGAAGATTGAAGCCAATTGGAGCTTCAATACAGATGGCCTTGAGCAGAGACGCCCAACATTAGCCGAATGGCAAGAGGAGCAAGGTGCGAATGAACCTTTAGGTGGAGAGGTGACGGAGACAGATCATTACATTCCACCCACCATGATACATGACACTCACATCCCGTACACTTCTACAATTGAGACAGGGCAGTCTTCTGGTACAACACATGGTGATTGGACAGACTTTTATGTGGGTATCCAGGAGCTCCTTCAAGGTCAAAGAGACATTCAAGGGCGTTTGACAAGAATTGAGGAGCGCCAAGAAGACATGTGGATTAGATAAAATCGAATATCCGAACAACAAGCATCCATGAATGCGGTGATCGAGAGGGTCAATGATTGGCACATTGAGCATGAGGATTGATCACTGTTTCGCCCTCCTACACATTGAGCATGTGAGCTTTCCCCATCCCATACCTAGTATATTTTCTTTCTTTTGAAAACATTGAAGACAACGTTCATGCTAAGTTTGGGGGGAGTTTGGGAGAGTAGGGTCACATTCTAAGCATTTATTTTCTTTCTAGTTAGAGCTCATATGCATCTTTTGACCTCTTACTTGTATGATAATTTACATTTATTTTTGCTTCATCATGCCATGAATCCCTAATGTAGAAGAATATTTTTTTGTATCATGCACATCACATGTTACTAGGAATGCCATTGCAAGTATTTTGAGAAGGAACTTCTTGATATGTTAAAGTGTTATGGATTGCTTGACTCCACGCATGTCTAAGGATCTTATATGCTAGAAGCAAGAAGAGAGGTGAAAACTAACATCATAATCTATATTGTGGGTCGAAAATTGAGTAGAAGCAGCCAAGGGAATTTTCATCTAAGCATGGATGCATTGCACAAATTTTTAGTTTAAGTTCACAAGAAAAGGGGAATGAGAAGATCCATAGGGCAAAGACTCATGGCAGGGCACTCGTGTCCTTAGTCGCCGGAACACACTAAATCATTTTTGCATTATCATTTTTGTGTGTTATATGCATTGCACATGCATACACATACTTCCGTAAGGAGGGAAAATTAGAAAAAGGGAAAAAGAAATAGAGCGAATGAAAAATGCTCAAATGAAAAGAAAAAGAGAAAAAGAAAAAGAGGAAAGCAAAAGAAAATGGTGAACCCCTCGTGCAAAGAAAAAGTTCAAGAAGTCACATGCATTGCAATTTTTATTTTTGTGTGACATAGCATGAATGATAAGAGTACCTTTCTTGTGTATATGAACTTTGGAGCACCTATAATCTCATTGATCATCATACTTAGTTGTTATTCCCGAAAGCTTATGAAAACTTGACCGACATGCATAGTTAGATGTGTGATGTGAACTAGAACCTCTTGGATTTGACAATGGCATGTGTAGAGAATTCGCGACATGGAGTGATTCAATCCTATGTTGATGACTTAAATGTTATACTTTTTCAAAATCTTGCAATTGTACTTCCTTACTTGATGATGATATGTGGTGCATGATATGAATTATTCAAACCTACCACATAACATTTTCTTGAGGACAAGCAAAGATTAAGTCTGGGGGAGTTGATAAGTATGACAAGTGCATAAGTACGATGAGCATAATACACCTGTTTCATAGCATTATCATGTGCTTCAAGTCCTACTTTATATCAATTCTTTAAAAGAAATGCAAACTACACTAAGTCGGTTGATCTTGCGGATTCTAAAGACAATGGACTAGTTCAACCGACTTGGAGGGTGCAACTGACTTCAACAAAACCTCAATCGACATTCAACCGCAGCCAAAAGTGCCAAGCTATAGCCACACTCTATTCAGAGCGCTGTTTTCACAAAGGGGAAGGAAGTCACTACGGTCACATACATTGGAGCATTAGGCAGTCGTATTCATCCTTTCATCGACTGTAGCGACTAGCCATCATCGCCCGTAGCGCCTTTCAGCAGGCTGTAGCGTCCATTTAAAGATCGTAGCGCATTCATGAAGCGGCCGTAACGAGTTCAATTCACCCGTAGCATTTATCTCCAGCCCGTACCACACACTCTACAGTCACAGCGCACCCCCAAGTCACTGTAGTGCGACCCATTGAAGTCATAGCAATTCTGACTGCTCGTTAGTGGTTGTTGGCCTTGGGTACAGTGGTATATAAGGCATAATTGTTGAATCTAGGATCCCGAGAATGTTTTGAATGATCACAAATTTGTAATTGAACTCAGCCTGTACTGATGAACTTGTTGAGCTGATTTCTGTAACAGGATATATTCAAGTTCAGAGTAGTGGTCGGCCTGAGTTGAAGGAATGGACGACCAGTGCACGCATAATTTATATCAGAAGAACTACATGTGTGCAGTGGGCATCCTAAGTATATGAACGGTCGACCAGCATCAGAGGGAGAATACATGTGATGAGGAGCAGAAGCATAA
>LTAE01006707.1:0-24637 GCA_001647135.1 Pontederia paniculata
TCATTAGTACAAACTAAGCTTCCTCACAAATTTGTGATCGTCAAAACAATCTTGAGATCCTAGATTCAACAACTAATTTGCCTTTGGAATTATTAATAGTATTATCAGCACGGTACTTCTTCTTAAATACCTATTTGCATCCTATGGATTACCGATCGACTAGCAAATCACATAATGCACGTCGTTTCAATCAATGGAGACTAGCTCATCTCTCATGGCAGCCAATCATGATTTCGTCTCCTTTGAAGTAACTGCTTCATCATAAGAAATATGATTTGTACTATCATTTATATCAACATCGATGACGTAACACGAAGCCTTGCATCAGTACAGATAGTAAGATATGCGAGCATTGTTATGGGCCTCTTGTTGCCGATTATACTCGTGGATTATATGGGTTCATCCACTTCATTCAAAAATATGCTATCATGTATATCATCATCTCTCACTAGTGGACTTATGTTCAATGTGTCTTCTTCTGAGTCGACTTTATTATCCCCAAGGAGAATCAGAGGCTCACTATCCTCTTTTTCATGCACCTCTTCATTTTGATTATGAAGGAAGGTTGCATCTCGACTCTCAATAAAACATCTCTCATTGTGGAAGAATATATAACTTTTGGATGTATGACTATATCTTATAAACCTGCATATCACTATTCTAAAGTCTAGCTTATGGATGAGTTGGAATTAAAACACGCGCTTTACATTTCTATTTTCGAAGATGGCCCAACTAGGATTTCTTGCCATTTTATATTTCATATTTCATATGACATTGATCTACAGGTTTAGTGAAAATTTTATTGAGTACGTAGTTTGCAGTCATCACTACTTCACCTCAAAAACTTTTGGGAAGACCAGAGTGTGACAACATACATCTTACTGCATTAATTAAAGTCATATTATATTTCTTCACTATATCATTTTGTTGTATCTTATAAGGCATTGTAATCTTCCTACATATGCCCTTCGAAATGTAGTAAATTTCAAATTATCGAGAGGTGTACTCCCCTCCTCTGTTTGTCTTTAAAGTCTTAATCGTTTTCCCCAATTTCTTCTCCACTTTAGTGTTATATCTCTTAAACATTTCAAAAGTCTTTTTTCTTTCCAAAAGATAGACATATCATAACTTAAAATAATCGTCAACAAATGTTATGTAGTATTCCTTGTTCCCATGCGTAGCAACATTCGGTGGACCACAAATATCTGAATAAACTAACTATAACAATTCTTTTGACCTTGCTCCCATAGAAAAAAAGGTTTCTTAGTCATCTTTCTAGTTAAACAATATTCACAATGGGATGTCCTTGTTCCCGATATGTTAGGCACTAGGTTCATTCTTATAATTAATTCATTTATTATTTCCAAGATATCATAATCTCTCACACAAGAGATTATAATCAGACAGAAAACACAGGGAATACTCATAACAGATAATCATTAATTCATTATTCTTGATCGAAAGACAAAACAAGTCATGACCAAGAACAAACTTTTTTCCATAGCCAAGATTCTACCATTCTTTCTTATGGTTACACTGCTATTATAAAAGTGAACTTCATCATTCTTCTTCATGAGAATATGGACTTAGATGAGGTTCCGACAGATCCTTTGTGTGTATAGAATATCATGTATAACGATAATACTATCCTCCATGTCCAACATATATTTCCCAACACCTTCAACATCCAAATAAGTGTTGCTCCCCATGAAAATCCTTTGTTCTCCAACCTTTCACTCCTTGAAGTCCACCAAACCATCCTTGGTCTTTGCAATATAGCTGGTCGCACTAGAGATGATCCACCATTCCTCAACATTTGTCATCGTAGCATTGCACTCGATGAATGCAATGAACTTGGGCTTACTGGGGTCTCTTCTTTGCGAGGTCTTGTTCTAACCCAACTTCTTTTCTGCGGGACAGTTGGCTTACTAGGCTCCTTTTGGTGTTTGCACGCCCTTTAAACTACTTTTGTTTGATTCCAAGATTCTTCCGATGGTGCAAGACATTGGCTTCTTCATCTTCGACCTCTTCGGCTTCGAAGATTTTCACCTTCTCTTTGTTCTAGCCATATTTTGCTTATGGCTAACTGGCTAACTGGGCTGGCAAGTCTGTTACTGGCTTAATTGTGCCATTAAGTCGTAGCGTCATGGCAACCACGTTGAACGAGGATGGTAGGTTATTCAGTACCGTTGACACCTGCACAGTTTCTAGTAGGACTATTCCTGCAGCAGCTAAGTCCTTAGTCATGACTATCATCTTATTCACATGATCCATCACATTATTTGTTTCCTTCATCTTAAAAAAGTCATAGTTAGACAAGAGAAGTTGCACATTAGTATTTGAGTGCTTTCAATAAATCATATGTTGTCTTATGGTTTTCGAAGTCCTTGATAAGATCGTCCTCCCATATGAATCAATATGAAGATTTTGACTTTCTTATCATTCCTATCCCATTGTTTCTTTGCTTTCTCATTGGCCTTCTTTTCTTTGTTTATGGAACTTCAGAAAGCTTTCGAGCACTACCCTCGATGTGGTCATTCATGTTTTCATGAATTAGTCCATACCTAACTTTTCTAATCCACATGTCATAATTAATGTCTTTAAGGCGCTCCACCCTTACATTTCACTAGCAATTGTATTTGAAGTAATTTTTAATTATTTAGTCTTTTATCAAAAACTTAATTAGGCGCTATATTAAATTTACAACAACGATGAATAAAAAGAATAAAAGTAAGTTATATATATAAATAGATCTTAAATAAAATTTAAAATAATTTTCCAAACACTTTCCTTTAGATAATTTCAAAAACTGGCCTTAAATTAAATATAAAATATTTTTTTTCCGAATATAAATTATTTAAATAATTTTCTAAAATAGACTGACATAAAAAATAAAAATAATTTCCCAACTAAATTCCTTTAAATAGATTTCAGAAAATGGCTTTTAAATAAAAATAAAAATATTTTTCGAAAAAAATGTTTAAATTATTTTCGTGAATAGACTTAAACAAAAATTTAAAATAATTTCCCAAAATTTTCCTTTAAATAATTTCCAGAAAATGTCCTTAAATAAAATTTAAAATATTTTCCAAAAAAAAAATTTAGATAATTTTCGAAAATAGACTTCAAAATGTAAAATAATTTTCCAAAAAACAAACTAGCTAACTATATTTCGAAAATATTCTTAAACAAAATTAAATATAATTTCTCAATCATTATATTTTAAATAATTTTCAAAAATAATTTCGAAAAATATTTCAGATATAATATATTTTTTAAATTGCAGAAAAAAAATTTAAGAAAAAATTCCTTTTAATTTCCAGAAAATACGAGATAATAAATATTTCAGAAATTTGAAAAATATAGAAAAGGATTAATGAGATACAACTCCAATTGGGCTTCAAGAGAAAAAGGGCCCAAATTAGAATGTACGGTGAGATTAAAAAGCGGAAGACCAGTCCAGATTAAATCATATCAAACTGTAAATGTTGAACGACAGAGATTAATACCATACAAGTTATAAGAAATGAACGGCCCAGGTTAAAACGAAAGAAATGATTGGCTCGGATTAAAAGATCAACTTGTATAAATGTATGGTTGCGATTAAAACAATACAGATCGAGATGGACGACCATGAAGCTATAAGTTATAAAGGACGATCATTCTGGATTAATGAAGGGAGGAATGAATGATGCATATCAAAAGAAAGCAACTTATAAGATGCACGACTTAGATTAAAACAGAGAAAACGAGCGGTTCAGATTAAAATCCAATTAAAGAAGGAACAATGAGCAACGGAGATTAAGAACTTAAACTAGATCGATATGAATGGTATAGATCAAAAGATGAAAATAAGCCAACGACTATGATTAATTCTACAGTAATTTTACTGTTCCTCCAAAATTGCGTACCTGGCTATCGAGTGAAAAGGCAGAGAAAAAAATTGGGGCATGATAGAGTATTGTGTTCGATCTTCATAGGGACCATCCGATGTTGTGTTGCGGTTTTGGAATGGTTCATGAAAGACAATTAGGGCAGATGACGGTCTCTTGGTACTCGGATGACGTATTAGATGACGTTGCCGACATAGAGAAGAGCCACGAAAAAGGTTGCAAAAAAAAGATATGGAGGTCCGACGGTCTTCCAAATGTGCGCCCCGATAACAATGAATACTTTTGAGAGTTTAGATGACGATTGGGGCTCCTACACAGTGGTTCTTCTGCTCTGCCAAAGGGTTGTATATATAGGCGTGGCTTTAATCCACCGTTGTTCGCCCTTCACGTGTCTTTTGTGACCTTCGCCCACGCCCATGTTGTCTCGAGAGATCAAGGTCGTTGCAGCGCATCTTTCGGCTCCAACATAATGACCGATGCCTTCGCTTGTTTGATGATCATGTCAGTCATCAAACTAACGTATATATAGGTTCCGTGGAGGTGAAATGCGATGTTTAATCGTCAATTTTTAAATTTATGATCTAAATTAAAAAATATAAAATCATATTTTATTTCATATTATTTAGGTGCTTATAGGTTGTTTTAATCTGGACGACCGATTTAAAAATTGATAGTTAATCATATGAGTATTTCATAGTAAAACATATGGAGGGGTGTTTCACCTTCATTTTTTCCTATATTATATTATATATATACATATATCAATGATTAATTATGCATGTTGATTATATTTTTATAAACTACATTAATTGCCAATTTTCTCTTGTCATGATACTTAATTTTCTTTCTGTTTCCTCTAATGAATTTTAAATTTATTTCTACGATTGTCGGTTAACTACATGACTATCCATTCGTCACAAAACATTTTCTATTTGAACATTAAAACATTTTTCTAGTTTTACATTTATTTTTTTAATCGGTTCAATGACTTCTTCACCATTTTACACATTCAAAACCATAATTTAGTTATCATTTTATAATACTGAATAATTATAAAATCATTTTATTTTCTTTAACACAATATAATGGACCAGTCGTAAGAAATGGCAATGGTAGAAAATATCTTCTTTATTCAAGGGTTTATCGTTAACTACCATTTATACAAAAGCTCATACACATTGGTAACTCGGTTAAATGAGTAAGCTCCGTCATATTGGATATTCCACCAGCACTTGTCAGTGCATCTAACTTGATCTCTAATCTCATTATAAACTTCACAGTTTGCTGTTACATTCTCCCACTGCATACCACACCAATATGATGTATTAAGAATAGGAAAACTGGGCCAAAATTTCCAATAGAAAGATGAATGGAAGTATAATACTTGACTACCTAGATCGACATCATTGGATTGGCACTCGATGATTAATCGACTTCCATCAGCCAAATTATTTGTAATATTTAAGTGGACCATTTTAATGACAGTTGATTCATCGTTACCCATGACACAATGATTCGAGAGCATAAGAAGGTAAGAGAAAAGGAAAATGGCCATAGATAAGTAGAGGTTGCTGGTGGTACTAAGATTCATCTTTCTATTCTTCCAAAATAAATAAAAAGTATTGAACAACTTCGCAATTGTGAGTTCTAATCGAAAAATCATTCTTTATATAGAGAGGCATGATAAAAGATATATAGGCAATTAATGCTCATTAATTATATGAAATATTTAATGTATTCTTTTCTTATAAAATTCTGAAGTAACATTGATGACAATTTAATGAATTCAATAAATGAATTTTAATTTTTCATTAATTATATGAAATATTTATTGTAACTTATATTTAATGGAATGAAGTAAATATCTATTGAAAACTATTATTCTATAAAAGGTGCTTGAGAAACGACCATATATTTGATTATCAATTGATGAATATGGATAATCATAAACGACTGAATAATTGAACAATTAATGATCTCTTACTCAATTTGAACATGCATTACTTGATATATTTGATTTTCTTCATATCGATTTAGGGTTAAGAAATCTTGTGGACATATATACATACATATATACATGCATGCATGTATGTATGCATGTATGTATGCATGAATCTTGTGTACATACACATACACATGCATGCATGCAGACATACATGCATATATGTATGCATGCATGTATACATGCATACATACATACATACATACATACATACATACATACATATATTGAATAATTGAACAATTAATGATCTCTTACTCAATTTGAACATTCATTACTTGGTATATTTGATTTTCTTCATATTGTTTTAGGGTTAAGAAATCTTGTGTACATACATACATTGTATATATGTATATATATATATATATATATATATATATATATATATATATATATATATATATATATATATATTTTATATTTNTGATGTGCACTCCATGCACATCAGACGGCTGCGCCTGTAGGCGCAGTAATTACTACGCCCACAGGCGCAACATACTCCTTTTACCCTATTTATAATGCAATAACTAAGGTGGCATTGCAATTATATCTTTAAAATTTTACTAGTTCCAACTTTTCTCGCTTGAATTTTATGGCCATTTTCTTAAATTATTTGAATTTTGATGTGACATTTTAATATAACATTTTACAAGATTAATCTCTTGATATGTGTGGAATTATTCATACATTTTTTATTATTTTATTATCCCTATTAAGGAATTGTTGGAGAAACTTGCTAGACTCTATTATTGGTTGAAAAATTTTCATAGTTTAATTTTTATTTAAACTTTTGATAGTATGTATGCATGAACTTAGTATTTGATGTAGTTTTTCTACCTTGCATGCATATCATAATTAATTTTTGGTGATTCCAAAGAACCTTAAAGTTGTGTAATCACTTTGGAATAAATCGAAAGATCTCCTAATTGAGAGAAACTCCATTTTAAAGCATCATATTTAGTAAATTGTTTAGGATTAAAAACCAAAAAATTAATCTTTGCATTTTATTTTCAAGATAGTTAACTCGAACCTAAAAGATTGATGGGTTATATTTTAAGTATTCTCCACTTTATCCATTTAAGTGTAATCATTCCATGTATAATAGTGGTGTCATCTAGATCTTACTCTAATTTTATCATCATCTCTAAGTTCTTTTATCAAATTTATTTTTTGTTCAAACATCTTTATTTTCTCACATAAAAAATTGGGATTGGAGAGTATATATTAGATGGGATAGACAACCTTACTCTTCAATTTATCACTTGAGCGACTAATGCACTTGCTAGCCTATGTTATCATAATTTTTGCATCGAGTTTTTGATGTCGTTGTTGGGGACTTATTCTAGTACTATTTTTCTGATTTCATTTGTTAATTTGAGAGTTTTATTTTTTATTTTCTATCACGTGAGAATTCTTATTGCATACACTTTACATTCCTTTTAATGTCGTGTTAGTTTCAGTATATATCTTTTTTACCCCACTCGATTGACAAATCTTCCTTAATGGCAAAGAAGAAGGGACAATCCAATCAACCATCAAAGTCATAAATTGAGGACAAGAATAACATTGCAAAAGATAATGGAATCCAAGGAGAAGTCCAACTTGAGCATTGTAAAGTATCAATGAACAATCAACATAAAGATACATTGACAATAATCCATGTTGGCATCAATCTATTAAGACAAAGCATCAACGTCGAGCTAATCAGAAGGAGAATGAAAGCTGCACAAAGTCGATAGAAGACCTATGCTGATAAGGGATGCTGAGAGCAGATTTTCAAGGTTGGATAAAGAGTGATTATGGAGATCTCCCCAACCAATGGCATCATGAGCTTTAGCAAAAGAGGAAAGCTTACTCTTGATGTGTAGGTAGATTTGAGGTGCTATTAGCTGATTGGCAAAGGAGCATATAGACTGGCACTATCCCCTTCATATGGGAGTGTGCACAACATCTTTGATGTATCCATGCTCAAGAAGTATCAGCATAATGATGCTAATGTGACCCGGATTGAAGAATCAAATCTGAAGGAGGATCTCACCTCTAAGGAGCACCTAGTGAAAATCTTGGAATATACCTTGCAACACCAAGATAACAAGAAGGTTTTGCTGGTGAAAGTAGCATGGAGTCGGCACCGAGACAATGAGGTCACCTAGGAACTAGAGTTAGATATGTGCAAGGAGTTCCCAACACTTTTCTGTAAGCCTATACCACGTCATGAATTCGAGGATGAATTCTTTTTTTAAGAAGTTTAAATGTAACACAAGGATTCTTTAGGTTTTATCAAAATCAATATTAATTAAATTATATTTTTTTATTAATCTTAAATTCAAATCAGAACTAATTGCAAGAGTTTGAGTTAGTTCAAAACTTGGAAAACCCTAGAACTACCCTATAAATAGACCCTTAGGGTGGGGGAAAATCCTCATAGTTATTATTCTCCCCCTCAAGTCCTAGCCATCAGATACTTCTCTTTCTCTTTCTTCTCCTTCTTTCCCAAGTGCAGAGATAGAAAATTATTCCTCTCCCTTAAGGTTTTATCAGTCTTTCTCTTATTGTCTTTCTCCTAAATATTTTATTTAAAGCTCTGTTAGGAGGATGCCAACACGAATCTCAAGAGAACGTGAACGAGGATTAAAAGAACATGAAGAACGAATGAGAACACACAACGAGATTAGATATGTACATAGACGGATCCCTTAGATATGTCTTTCATGATTAAAATAATTGCATGCTAGGTCTTGCCTTTGAAAAAAATGGTTATTGTCAAAATCTCAATAGTTTGATCCTTATATAGTCTCCTAGATGTTAATATTTTTTGGACCGTGAGACTTTCTGTATCAAAAGAGAAAAAAAGGAAAAAGAAAGATCTAATTGAACACGACAAAGTTAACAACCCCAAAGGAAAGTGAAATGGTCGTGAATCGAGCAGACCTCTGCATCATCACGATCGTGAAATTGGATTTCATGGGTTGTAATGGCATCGAGTAAATGACACGTCTTCAAAAACAACCTCGAAGGAAACATCACGCCCATTAACATTAGCTTCCCTATGAACGTATTGTCATGAGCCATGAAGTTAAAGAGAATATATTGCATATTCGATCACGATTGTGACAAAAATTATCACGGGCCATGAAGTCGTGATGAAAGAAACTGCTCCATGATAACGCTCGTGAAGGGGACTTCATGGGTCTTGAAAGAACCTTTCACGCTCATGACGAATCTTTCACAAGCCATGAAGATTTACCCATGCCCGTGAACTCTGGCGTTCTCGGTTCTTCCATGCACATGAAAGACCTCCTTGAAGGCATATTTTATTATTATTTTATTGAAAAGGTTTAGACTATGGATGATGGTAGATTTTACCTCAATATTAAGGATTAATATGTGGACCATATAAGAGTCAATCATTCTCACTAAATAAATGATAAGGTCACTATGCATTGAATGTTTTAGAATGACAACATTATTACTGATGGGGGACTGATAAAATAATTGTTATCAGGTTTCTATTGCGTGGTCTTCTCCACACCTTGCAACGAAAGGATTTCTCAAGCATCCTCCCAAGTCGTGGCTTGTGCGCCTCCACTGACCTATTGACAAGACCTTTAAGGACTCATGAGTCTTTCAAAGTCACCAAAAAGAAATCTTCAAAGTCTTCTCAATGTCACTAACGGAATAAGTCAAAGATAACAAGATAAACACTTGACGTAAAAATTGCATTGATCATATTGCATTAGGTGATTCATGAAAAGATGATGAATGATTTTACGAATGAAATGAATGATGATGCAAAGTATGAAAGAAAAAAAAGAAATGATGAATGAAAAAAAAAATAAAGATGATGAATGATGATTGATGAGTAATTGATATTTGACTATATTTAATGATATTGCCATATCTTACTCCTTATGCAAAGAACGTAAAGTATGCCAAAGATGATAAAAGATTAGTGATATGAAAATAATTGATGTTGACTATCCTTTATGATACTGTCTTAACTAATTCATAATTTTTTTATCATCAAAATATTATCTATTGTGTATGGAAGAAATACCTCTCCTGCTTTGAATCCTGCGGTTGAGTGATGTGCATTGACATGAGTCAATGATCCTAAGTTTAAATGTCTTCTTTAGTTTTTGTATATATAGGCGCAGTTTTAGTCCATTGTCGTCCGCCCTTCACGCGTCGTTTCCGCGTCTTCCGTGGCCTTCGCCCACGCCCACGCCCATGCCCACATCGTCTCGCGAGATCAGGGTCGTTGGAGCGCATCCTTCGGCTCCAACATAATGACCGATGCCTTCGCTTGTTTGATGACCACGTCGGTCATCAAACTAACATATATNTATGTATATATATGTATATATATATATATATATATCAATAATTAATTATGCATGTTGATTATTTTTTATAAAGTACATTAATTGCTAATTTTCTCTTGGCATGATATTTAATTTTCTTTCTGTTTCCTCTAACAATTTGTAAATTTATTTCCACGATTAACGGTAAATTACATGACTATCCATTTGTCAAAAAACCTTTTATATTTGAACATTAAAATATTTTTCTAGTTTTACTCGGGTTTTACATTTATTTTTTTAATTGGTTCAATGACTTTTTTTCACCATTTTACACTTTAAAACTCATAATTTAGTTAGCATTTTATAATACTGAATAATTATAAAATCATTTTATTTTCTTTAACACAATGTAATGGACCAGTCATAAGAAATGACAATTGTAGAAAATATCTTCTTTATTCACGGGTTTATCGTTAACTACCATTTATACAAAAGCTCATACACATTGGTAACTTGGTTAAATGAGTAAGCTCCGTCATATTGGATATTCCACCAGCACTTGTCAGTGCATCTAACTTGATCTCTAATCTCATTATAAACTTCACAGTTTGCTGTTACATTCTCCCACTGCATACCACACCAATATGATGTATTAAAAATAGGAAATCTGGGCCAAAATTTCCAATAGAAAGATGAATGGAAGTATAATACTTGACTACCTAGATCAACATCATTGGATTGGCACTCGATGATTAATCGACTTCCATCAGCCAAATTATTTGTAATATTTAAGTGGACCATTTTAATGACAGTTGATTCATCGTTACCCATGACACAATGATTCGAGAGCATAAGAAGGTAAGAGAAAAGGAAAATGGTCATGGATAAGTAGAGGTTGCTGGTGGTACTAAGATTCATCTTTCTATTCTTCCAAAACAATAAAAAGTATTGAACAACTTCGCAATTGTGAGTTCTAAACGAAAAATCATTCTTTATATAGAGAGGCATGATAAAAGATATATAGGCAATTAATGCTCATTAACTTTTTTTCCGAATACAAATCAACCAAATGTATTCTTTTCTTGTAAAATTCTGAAACATTGATGACAATTTAATGAATTCAATAAATGAATTTTAATTTTTCATTAATTATATGAAATATTTTATTGTACCTTATATTTAATGGAATGAAGTAAATATCTATTAAAAATTGTTATTCTATTTTATAGGTTGTGCTTGAGAAACAACCATATATTTGATTATGAATTGATGAACATGGATAATCGTAAACGACTGAATATTTGAACAATTAATGATTTCTTACTCAATTTGAACATGCATTACTTGGTATATTTGATTTTCTTCATATCGATTTAGGGTTAAGAAATCTTGTGGACATATATACATACATATATACATGCATGCATGTATGTATGCATGAATCTTGTGTACATACATATATACATGCATGCATGCATTATATGCATGTATGCATACATACATACATACATACATACATACATACATACATTTTATTGACAAATAAAATAGATTTAATTACGATGTGTAAAGGAAACTTAAATTAAAAATATATATTTCTTAAATTTTTTAAACTTTTTCCCAACAGAAAGAAGATAGAATTATCATAAATTTGATCAATAGATGTATTTTTGTAATGCAATAATCAATGTGGCATTGCGATTATATCTTAAAAATGTTATCAATTCCAACTTTTCTCGTTTGAATTTTATGGTTATTTTATTACATTATTTGAATTTGATGTGACATTTTAGTATAACATTTTATGTGATTAATCTCTTAATATGTGGAATTATTCATACATTTTTCATTGTTTTATTATCCCTATTAAGGAATTGTTGTAGGAATTTGCTGGACTGTATTATTGGTTGAACAATTTTTATTTGAACTTTCGATAGTATGCATGCCTAAATTTATTATTTGATGTGGTTTTTCCTACCTTGCATGTATATAATAATTTGGGTGATTCCAAAGAACCCTAAAGTTGTGTTGTCACTTAGGAATAAATCGAAAGGCTCCTAGTTGAGAGGAAATTCAATTTTAAAGCATCTTGTTTAATAAATTATTTAGGATTAAAAACCGAAATATTAATCTTTGCATTTTATTTTCAAGATAGTTAACTCGAACCTTAAAGATTGATGGGTTATATTTTAAGTATTCTCCACTTTATCAATTTAAGTTCATTTATTCAATGGATAAGAGTGGCATCATCTAGATTTTACTCTAATTTTATCACCATCTCAAAGTTCTTTGATCAAATTTATTTTATATTTTTGTTCAAACATCTTTTAATTTCTCATATAATAAATTTGGATTGGAGAGTATATTTAGATGGGATAGACAATCTTACTCTTCACTTTATTATTTGAGCAACTAATGTACTTGCTAGTGTATGCTATCATGATTTTTGCATCAAGTTTTTGATGTTGTTGCTGGGGACTAATTCTAGTACTGTTTTTCTTATTCCCTTGTTAATTTGAGAGTTTTATTTTTTTTTCTATCACGTGAGAATTCTTATTTCATACTCTTTAGTTCCTTTAATTGTCATGTTAGTTTTTAGGATGCATCTTTTATACCCCACTCGATCAACAAATCTTCCTCAATGGCGAAGAAGAAGGGACAATCCAATCAGCCATCAAAGTCATAAATTGAGGACAAGAACAAAATTGCAAAAGATGGTGGAATCCAAGGAGAAGTCCAACTTGAGCATTTATAAAGTATCATTGAAAAATCAACATGAAGATACATTGAGAATAATCCATGTTGGCATCAATCTATCATAACAAATCACCAGCAAGTCATTCCTGTCATTCTCAAGAAAAAGATATATCAATGGTTCTGCTTGCCCTACTCACACATATTCTAGACATGGTGATGAACAAAATTTTCATGCAAGAAGAATACATTCAAACTACAGAAAAGCGAATTTCAGAAATCAAGAGGCACAATACGAAGACAAAATGTGTCATCACTGTCAATCGAGTGAAGGACAAAATTGGAAGGAATGTTTAGTCAATTTAGTTCAACAATTGAGAAGAAATTCATATTGTAAGACCAATATATTCACAACTTGAAGGCACATGGTGATGAACAAATTTTTCATGCAAGAAGAATACAATCAAACTATAGAAAAGCAAATTTTAGAAATCAAGAGGCAAAATTCGAAGACAAAATATGTCATCACTGTCAATCGAGTCAAGGACAAAATTGGAAGGAATTTTTGGTCAATTTAGTTCAACAATTGAGAAGAAATTCATATAGCAAGACCAATATATTCACAACTTGAAGGCACACTTGACATAGTTAAAAGATCAACTCAAAATGAACAATGTGATATCCCTCCCCCCACAACTATCAGAGCTTCAACTAAAATTCAAACATATCGAACCAAAACTTCAAGCATTAAAGAAGCAAGTTACACAATTGACTTCACAAATTACCGAATCTCATAAGGCTATTAAGAACACGTCAATTACCATGTGTCCATGCCACCATCATTTTTTTTACCAAAAATGGTGGAGGCATAGAAGATATTTCAGTGGAAGTTAAAGGAGATAAACAAATATATTATAGAAGATGGAAAAGTCCAAAGGAGGAGCTCTCCTATGGACACTCCAACTATCACTCAAGCATTGTCTTCAAATCATCCACCACCACAAGAGGAGAGAACTACATCATCAACAACACCACCATCACTAGCAGAAACTTATTAGAAATTGGAGACGAGGGGCACATATTCACTCGTGTATGAAGCACAACAAATCTCAGCTACATATTTGAATACACTTGTAGGCATCGAGCCTGCAACAGTAAATAAGAGTGCTTGTTGAGTGGTAACCCAATCCTCTTATTCTCTTTTTACTGTCCATTTCTTTTAGATTTAGCATCCTCTCTTAGAGTTTCTTTAAGTGTTGTTTTTCATAGGTCGTAATTGAATAAAGAAGTCCAACACAACTTTTGAAGGACCTAAGGGATAGTGATCCTGATGGAGCCATCACATAGAAAAAAGCCCACTAAAATGCACACCAACAATATCATATCTATATGCCCAAACCTAATATGAGCTACGATACTTTATGTTACCACTCATCTGGCCATGACATAGAACTTGGGTAAGATCTTTCCTTTATTTACTTTCTTTTTATATTTGTTCCATTAGTTTTTTTCTCATTCCCTTTGGATCTGGCTCAAAATGAGGACAATGTTGAGTTTGAACTTGGGGAAGTTGCATTTCATTCATCATGTTTATTTTTCTTTTTTTATTCTTGCATATGTATTGAATTGATAAATTAAAAAAATCATAAAAATTGTAAAAAAAAATTTGTTAAATTTTCTCTCATCTCTTATATCATTAATGTTTTTTAGTAATGACTTGAGATACGTTGTCAATCTATGAAATTTGATTGTTGTTGTCTTAATCGAGTATCACCTTAGTATTAGGTATCTGTTTGAAAAAAGTTGCTACGTAGAATTTTGAAACTTATGATTAAATTTTCTCTTTCAATTTGCTTTTACTTTTCTTTTCTTTAGTTATGATTATAGTTGCATTTTTATTCAATGCATTAAGTAAACCTTGAGCTTATGTTTGAAAGAAAAAATGTGAAAAAAATGTAAGTGAAAAGAATTCATCAAATAAAATGGTAAAATGAATAAATTTGTTGAGGATATAAAATTTATTATATGGAACCTTGGTGCGTTCGGGTAATTAAATTCGTAGAAGATTATTGTCTGGTGACCTAAGGCTAATTGGTTTCGGATCCACCGATTGAAAGCTCGTTATATGGACAATCTTAAGAAATATAAAGAAGTACATGTGTATTTGACGCTACTTAATTCAAAAACTTCAATTTAAAATTTAGGAATGTTCAAGCAAGTAAGCTCGAGGGATGCCTCAACACCTATTGTTCTAAGACCGTCTAGTCTAGAAGTCATTAGTTGAAAGCATTCTATAAGAACTTACTCGTGCAACATTATTTGAAGACTAGAACTCATATAAAAAAGTGATATTGTCAATATGAAAAAAATATGATAAATTTATTGGTTAGTTGTGTTTTCTATTTTATGATTGACTGTCTTTTCTTATTTATGGAGTTCTATTAGAAATGGTTTAAAAATGTTTGAGTTTCTGAACTTCTGTGAAGATGGGATCTTTTGGAATGTAAGAGATACTCTGACAATGATCGTGTAAAAGAATAGTAAGAGGAAAGTATTATTGGTGAGATGAAACTTATGATGGATCCTCTTAGATTTTTAAGCTTTGCTTAAATTTTCGCTTGAAGACAAACAAGGATTTGAGTTTGGGAGGAGTTTCATGCAAGCAAAAATATGCATGTCATATAGAATATTTTTCATAATTTTGATCATTGCACATATCAATTTCAGTATTTATTCTTTATATTTCTTTGAGACATTGTTCTACCTTAGTTCGATATTTACTTTTTAGATTACACACTTTTGGAGGTAAATGAGCAACTAGAAGAAGTTACACATGATTTGAAGTCAAATTCAATCCAAAAAATGATGAGTTGTGAGATATAATGCATAATTCCTACTTCAACTATAAATTGATTATTTTGAATATCCTCAATTAGAGGAATTTCTATCATTCCTACTTCAAATAGGAATTAATTTATTTGAGAAAATTTAATTGAAGAAGAACTTTTAAGTTTCCTATTTCAGTTAGAAAAGACTTTGACTAGGAAAATAAGTCAAAATATTAAGAAAAGACTTCCAATCATTATATAAGTCCTTGGGAACTATCAGATACCAATTCTTAATTAATTTGAGAGAGTTTTGAAGTTCAAAATTTCAGCCCAATAGAGAACAAGAAAAAATGGAACACTTTGTTATCTTTCTTTCTTGTATTACTTGGAAAAATGCTCCTATCATATCCTAACTCTTTGGGGATCAAAATAGATGACAAATCTGAGTAGATTTAAGAGACTTTTGGTGTCTAAAAATTCATCCCAAATTGAAGATAAAAAGGGATTCTTTTCGTAATATGGCTAGGAATGACTTCCATATGATATCAAACACCTCATACACCTAGGAGGTTATCTTGGGAACCAATTGGATCAATTTTTACTGATTTCAGAAGAATTTTGGGGTCTTAAAATTCAGCCTAAAGGGGAGTTAAGATTTTCTTATGATTCCCTATTTTGACTTGGAAAAATTTTCAAATCCATCCAAACTATATCTTATCCATCCAAGGGCCTGAAAAGCTATAAAAAGGATCATAGAGCACCTTAGAGGACATTATCGAAGCCAAAGACAAGAGAAGTTAGGGCTATAACAGAGAAAAATATCGTCACCGAGATCTTCCTTCATGTAGTTTCCATTTGCATTCCCTTATTTCATATTTAGATGATTTTCATACATTTTTCATTGTTTTATTATCCCTAATAAGGAATTGTTGGAGAAACTTGTTGAACTTAGTTATTAGTTGAACAATTTTCATAGTTTAATCTTTGTTTGATCTTTTGATAGTATGTGTGTCTGCGTTTATTATTTGATGTGGTTTTTCTACCTTGCAAGCATACCCGAATTTGGGTGATTAAAAAAATGAAAGAGATCCTATTTGTGAGGAAAATCATTTTAAAGTGTCTTGTTTAAATTGTTTAGGATTAAAAACCGAAAGGGTTAATCTTTGCATTTTATTTTCAAGATATTTAGGTCGAGCTTGAAAGATTGGTGGGTTATATTTTAAGGAATCTCCACTCTATTGATTTAAGTTCAATCGTTCAATGTATAATGGTGGTGTCATCTAGATTTTTACTCTAATTTTATCATCATCTCTGAGTTCTTTGATTAATTTTATTTTATATTTTTGTCCAAACATTGATGCATGCATTTTATAGCATGTGTTAGGACCTGCATTAGGTATGATTTTGAGTTATTTTGGCATCACCTGCATCCATTTTAAGTCTTTATTTGTTCATAATTATTTCAAGTCTGGAATCTATTCTTGTTTGTTTATTTTTGTAGAAAATCTGGTGGAGAGAGGTTCAGGAAAGGCTTAGATAGAATTAACTCCGCAAAAGCGCAATTAGGGAAGATTACAAGAGTCATCACGGGCTGTGATAGACCATTACAGGTTGTGATGAAGCGATAGATGAGCAATCGAGACGTCACGAGCCGTTACGCGAAATCACGACCTTCACCTTCAGCTTAACCAGTTACGAGCCGCGATGGAGAGTTACAGGGCGTAAGGACGGAGGTCACGATCGCAACATCAATATTACAAACTTTACCGAGGCACCAATTCAGAACACCCAAATTGTCACGGGATGATACTGAGTTAGAGGCCGTCACAAAGTAAGTCTCGAGGCATTATTACGTATCATGACTAGCAACGATCAATTGTGGTGAACTCATTTCGGACTGTGATAATGTGTAACAGGCTGTGAAGAAGTCTAGGACGATAGTAGTTGAACATTACGAGCCGTCATGCAGAAATACAACCAGTCCTGTGAGCATCAAATATACAAATTTGTCATTATGGGTCGTGACGATCTGTTAGGGGCCGTAAGAAGATGAAGATATGTGAAGACGGATCGATCTGCACATGATTTACGAGCCGTGAGGATATGTTACAGGCCATGAAAGATGAATATATGGAAATCATATACTTATGGGCCGTGAGATTCCATCATGGGTCGTAATAAGGTTACAAGATTTTATGTTTTGGTTTATTGGATAAGATTTGACGGCCAAAAAAAGTTTATCTGATCTATGATCTTGGAGTTTTGATTAAAAGATGTTTTTAAATATATATAAGAAATTTTAAAGGGTTTTTCATAGTCATTGGTTGAAAACAATGTTTTGATCATAAGGCTACAATGAAACCGTAGTATGGAGCAGATGATAAAAGGAGAAAAATACTGAGAATTGAAGGCTAGTGGTTGATTCAGAAACTAGCGGAGAGAAAGCCAAGGCAAGAGGATACTGAAATTCGATGAAGAAGATAGTGCATTCGCAGGGAAGGCTGTTCTACAGTTCTATACTCTCTTGTATTCTCTTACTTTTGAGATGAACTTCTATTGTGTAGTCATGAATAATTATGTTAGTGAGGAGTTCATTTTAGAGAATTTGTGAACCCTAATATGGATTGGATAATTTTATGAATTCTTCCTTTTGAATGTGCATGTTGTTCTTACTCTAAGATGATCATGAATTTGTTTTATTGATTGTATGTTGTAATAGAATTCGTGGTTTGATCTGTAGAAAGGATTGATCTTTGAATTTTAAGTCCTAGCATTGCACATCTCAATCTGATTACTTGTTTAAGATTTCAGATTGTGTGGTTTGTTGATGGACTTGCTTAAGAAATCAATCATTTAGGTTTCACAAAACTATATTGCATCTTATTCTAAATTTCATGAGGTGGATTCATTTGAACATCCTTATAAAGTCTGAGATTAAGATAGGTGAGTGCACCTAATGAGGGGATCACAATTTTAGCAATCCTAGTCCATCATTAGGAACAACCAGTGCTTAACTAAATCCAATTGAAATTAGTGTTGAACAAAATCCCTGCCTTCTCCAGATATTGATTTCATCTACTTTACTATTTTAAACCTTATTCTAATCTACATTTCTTCTTCTTAATTTCTGTTTTGAGCATTAAACAAACTTTAATTGAACTGATCTTCTCAATCACATTGGAATTAATTATGATAACTCACAACAATCCTCGTGGGAACGATATCCCCTCTCATCGTCTATATTACTTGTGCGCGATCAGTATACTTGTGGACTTTTCTTGCACTACTGGATTTTACGCATCAAGTTTTTGGCGTCGTTGCCAGGTATTATTTGTGTTTTGGTTTACTTATTCTCTAAGGTTATTGTGAGAACTACTCTGTTGTTTTGCTGTTTATTCTCTTTTGATTATGTAAGTTCAAGGGAGACAACCATGCAACCTGGATTCAATGGGACAGGAGAAAGCCTCTGGATCGAAAGTCATAATACAAGAAGCTCTAGAGTTCAACAATAATTTGATCAAAAGATAAACAAGATTGTTCAACAACTGAAAAAGAAGAGCAAAGCAATTAGTCATGGCAACTAATCAAAACAATCTTAATCCTAATTTTCTACCGTCACCACCGTCATAAAGGACCATGAGAGATTATACTCTTGGTCAAGTGATTGATAATCCTTGGAGTATCACCTTACCAATGGTAAATGCAAATAATTCCAGAATCAACATGGTACTCTCCAGATGGTGCAACATGACCAATTCCGTGGAAACCAAGATGAAGATCCCTTCAGCCATGTGAGAAAATTTCTACAACTATGTTATACATTCTAATTTAACAATGTCAATGATGATGTTGTAAGACTTTGATTGTTTCCTTCCTCTTTGAGAGGGAAAGCTAATACATGGTAGACTACACTTCCTGCCAGAATGATCACTACATGGGAGGAACTCAAGCGAAAAAACTTCAACAAGTATTGTCCTCCTTAGAAAGCAGCTAGGCTAGTGTCTGATGTTAAATCTTTCTTGCAAAAGGAGAATGAAACAATGCATGAAGCCTGGAAAAAAATTTAAAGAGTTGGTTTCAAAAGTCCCGCATAACAATATTTCGTTGCATGAATAAATTCAATATTTCTACAATGGAGCAGCTCCTGAAGTGAAGACTAAGATTGATACATCTTCTGACAGTTGTATGGCAGATAGATCCCCTGAATACATCTATAGAATCATTGAAAATCTAGCTCTCAACAACTGGCATAATGAAAGATGCATGCCTAAGAAAGTCGAGAAAATTGAGAGCCTAATGATCAAGAATGAAACAACCCTAGTAAATTCTGTTCAAACACATTGTGATTTCTTTGGCGGGGAACATCCAAACCATAAGTGTCCTACTGGAACAAATTCTATTCCCTCGCCCATGGAAAATGTAAATTTTGTCGGCAATAATTATGTTAGAAATAATCAATAGGGAAACTATGGATTTGACATGCGCAATCAACCCAACTATTTTTTGGTTCAGAATAAAGGAACAACTCCTCCAGAATTTCAGCAAAGAAATGAAGAGAAACCTAGATCAAACTTGGAGGATGTCATGGCCAAGTTCATAAGTACTGTAGACACCAAGTTCTCTAACCAAGAAGCTTCTATAAGGAACTTGGAGAATCAAGTTGGTCAGTTAGAAAATATTATAGTTGGTAGGCAGCCTGACACCCTTCCAAGCACCACCGAGAAGAATCTTAAAGAAGAAGCCGAGATAGTCACCTTGAGAAGTGGAAAGCAAATTGAGGAGCCAACACCCAAAGTATCCATAAATTCATCACAACCTGAAACCAAACAGCAGGAAGACAAAGAGTATGAACCCCCAAAGGAAATCTAGAAGAGAAAGGTTTAAGCACCTGAAGCCCCAGCGAAAGTGAAGGAGTTGCCTTGCCCTCACAAGTATAAGCAAGAGCAACTTGAGAAGCAATTTTCAAAGTTTGTGAATGTGTTCAAACAATTTCATGTGAACATTCCTTTCCATGAAGCTCTTCAGCACATGCCTTCATATGCAAGGTTTATGAAAGATATACACTCAACGAAAAGGAATGTTGAAGAAACTGACATCATTAAGATGATACCACATGTTGTTCAGTCTGCAAGAGAGATTTACTCCAGAAAGTCAATGATCTTAGGAGTTTCACCATCCCTTGCCTGCACTATTGGGGATTTTCATTGTATCAAGGCCCTTTGTATTTAGGGGCAAGCATAAACCTCATGCCCTATTCTATTTTTTAGAAATTAGGCTATTGGGAACTCAACGAGATGAGAGTCATGCTGCAGCTAGCAAATCAATCTATCAAAATACCCAAAGGGATCCTAAAAGATGTTTTGGTTAATGATTCATGCATTTTATAACATATTTTACGGCTTGTATTAGGCATGATTTCGAGTCATTTTGGCATTGCATGCATCTATTTTATTCTTTATTTCTTCATATTATTTCGAGTCATGATTATACTCTTGTTTTGTAGGAAATCAACTAAAGAGGCTAAGGGCTTGGATCGACGAACAAAAGAACACATTTATGAAGAAATCAAATTTCAAGTATTCGTCACGGGCCGTGATAGTCCATAACAGGCCGCGATGAAGCAGTAGTAGCTGAAATGAAGTGTCACGAGCCATTACACATCATCACGGCCTATACAACAGCCAATGCAAAATTCAACCAATACGTTACGGGCCATGACGTGTCATTACGGGCCGTAATGAAGAAGTTCACGACCGCAATGATGGAAGTTATGACCTTCGCCGTAGCGCCAACTCGAAAATCCAGATTTGTAACAAGCAGTTACAACGCTGTTATAGGCCGTCACATTACAAGTCACAAGGCGTAAGAGAATATCATGACGTTTGCCAAAGCGATGCCGAGCTACAGCGGAAGTATTACGTGCTGTAATGATCCATCACGATCCGTAAGTAGGGAAAATCGCCTCGGGAGATACCGGCTTGTGCACGATTTACAGGTCATTACATATCATCACGGGCCGTGAAGATGAAGACCAGAGGAAGAATCAGTAAATTACGGACCGTCATGTTTTGTAACGGTCCGTGAGAAAATGCCGCAAGTTGATATCTTCGTGGATTGATAAGATTTGACGGCCAAAAAGAATTCTATCTGATCTAGATCTTTAGAGACTTGACTGAGAGAGACTCCTGAGGATTTAGAAGAGGTTTTTAAGGGATTTAATCACAGCCATTGATCGAGATCAGGAGATTATTGCAGATTCTTATGAGACCCTAGGGTATAAATAGGAGAAGGATATACATTAGGGATATTATTCAGATTATTACACAGAGGATAGAGAGAAAAAAATTGAAGAAAAGAAGCCAGAGAGATATATTCGAAGCCTGGGGCAGAATTCTAATCTTTTGGAGGCCAAGTTAGAGCAAGAGTTGAAGATCTTCTGCAGAGATCTATAAGTTGATTTCTTATTTCTTTGGAAGAACTACTTCTTGTTTTAGTTATCTTTTTTAGGAGTTTCTGAACATTATTTGAGATTTGAGTTTATAGATTTGTTCCTTTTAGAAGACGATTGTCTTCCTTAATGCTTTTTCTTCTTTGTGATGACCATGAGATTTGATTATTGACCGATTAGTGTAATTGATTTCATTGGTTTGAGCACTTGAAGAGATTGATCTTTGATTTCAAGTCACAGCAATTTGTGTCACAACCTGATTACTCGCGGAGATTCAGATTGTGTGGCCTGTTGATTGGACTTGTTTAAGCGGTCAACAGTTTAAGAACTGCAACATTAAAGCATCCTAGGTTTAGATTGATTTAGGGTGGATTCGTTTGAATGTCCCGGTTAATCTGAAGTTGGGATAGTTGATTGCGCCTGTTTAGGGAATTATAATTTAGGCAATTCTTAGTCCATCATTAGAAGCAATTCTGTTCAATCTGATTTAGTGGTGAGAGAGTCCTAAATCTTCCAACTTAATCTAATTTGATCTAATCTGGCCTCATCTCTGGGATTTGATCTTTTCTTATCTTTTCTTATCTTATCTCTTCTATATTTAAATATAAATTAATCTTTTCTCTACTATTTCTGAAATAGACAAGGTAGGTTACATTAGTCCTCGTGGGTTCGACATCCTTACTCTTTCATTTTATTACTTGAACGACTAGTGTGCTTGCTAGTGTATTCAGATCCGCATCAAGTTTTTGGCGTCGTTGTCGGGGATTTGATATAGGTCATCAAAGTCGGATTAGTTAAAGTTGACAAATTTGTGTTCCGAGCAAATTTTATTGTCATGGATATGACTTCAGGAGAAGAGGCTCCCATTGTTCTAGGAAGGCCTTTTCTGACCATAGGAAACACATTGATAGATGTGAAGGAAGGACAACTAACACTAAGAGTGGAAGATGAAAAGCTTTGCTTCAACATCTCAGACGCCCTGAAGCATCCAGCTGACTTGTCTTCTTGCTACAACATCAACAACTTAAAAGAGGAGCATGTTGATGCTCTAGATGACATAGTTTCTGATCTCATTGTTAATCCTTATACAAGTCATGAAGAAAAGCTTGATGAAGAGATTCCAAACGAAGTAGATGAAGAAGAGGAGAGGAAGAATAAGACAATAAAATCTGAATTGAAGGAACTCTCCTCTCATCTCAAATATGAATTTCTGGAAAAGGATGAATACCTAGTAATCATCTCAACATAATTGACTGAAAAGATGGAAGAATAATTATGTTGCACATTGAGGAGGCACAAGAAGGCAATAGCATGGACAATTTTGGACATAAAGGGGATTTCCCCATCCATCTGCATGCATAAAATTTTGATGGAAGAAGAATACAAACCTTCTGCTCAATGTCAGATAAGACTCAATTTAACTTTGAAAGAGGTAGTAAAAAGGGAGGTACTCAAACTCTTAGATGTTGGTATTATATATCCATTCTGACAACCAGTGGATTAACCCTGTTTAGGTAGTCCCTAAGAAAGGTGGGATCACTGTGGTAAGCAATCAGAACAAAGCTTGTGCCCACCCGAACAACCATTGGATGGGAGTCTGCATTGATTTCAGGAAGCTCAACGATGCAACATGTAAGGATCACTTTCCTCTCCCATTTATTGACCAAATGTTGGAACGTGTGTCAGGTCACAACTTCTATTATTTCCTGGATGGTTATTCTGGCTACAATCATATTGCAGTAGCCCTCGAAGACCAAGAAAAAATGACATTCACGTGCCCCTTGAGACATTTGCATATAGAGGAATGTCGTTTGGATTATGCAATGCCCCATCAACCTTCCAACGTTGCATGATGTCGATATTTGCTGATATGATTGAGAAAATTTTGGATATTTTCATGGATGATTTCACCCTCTTTGGGAGCTCTTTCGAAGATTGATTGGAGAACTTATCATTAGTCCTACAATGATGTGAAGAAACAAATATGACACTCAATTGGGAGAAGTATCACTTCATGGTCAAGGAAGGGATAGTTGACAAGCGTCTCGCAAGCGCACGAGGCCTTGTTGTAGTAATAAAATATCGATCCCACAGGGAAGTGGCCAAGTACTAGAATTATGATTCTCAAATCATTATTTAATGGTTAAGGTTAGGAGAGAAAAGTTTACACTATAATTAAGACTAAGTAAGAAGAATGCGAAGAGAGATGCAAATGAAACATGCAACTAGGCGAAAATATGTATTGTAGGATCATTTGGCACCAAGAGGGGGGGAGTGAATTGGTGTAATAAAATCTTTAAAACGATTTCACAATAAAAACGCGGAAGCTCAAAATTGATTTATCGCAAAGCTCAAATCCAAGTGGTAGAATAAATGCAATAGTGATATAAGTGAGAATGCAAGATAATAAGTAAGACAAGTAAGAGAGAAATGCAAACTCAAGACAAAGGAATTGTTGACGAGGTTCG